>JANHGN010019536.1:0-13059 GCA_024605025.1 Megaceryle maxima | reverse complement strand
GCTTGTCCACAAAGCATATTAAAAAGCCACAGAAGCACAGCAGAAATTAGGCCTCTAAGGGCAACACTATAAAACTGACCCATTGCTCAGAGTTTAGGCAGCCTGGCACTAGAAGTGCATGGCATTCTTGTCCAAGTTTTAACTAATCATTATGGTGCCTTTGCCATTTTTCCTATGTCTGACCAAAAAGATCCAGTTAAAAGTGCCCACATATTTCAAAATATGTTTTTAATTCTTCATTCAGTAAAGCCAAGGTTTTTACTCATAGTCCCTTAGCTAAAAAAAAAAAAAAAGAAAAAGGAAGTAACAGGAAAAATATAAGCTTATGATTCATGTAGATGGCTGGTCCTCTATGTACTCCCCAAATCTCTTTTACTTGCCTATTATGCATAGACTGACTTCTTACTGGCTTCCTAAAAGACATACATTTCAATAAGGAATTTGAGTGAAAGGAACAGTGGCCTTAGTGACTCCTTAAGGCAACAGCTGCAATAATCTTCTCAGATGAGGAAAATATACATATATATAACTTGATTAATATTCTACAGGATAATGTCTTACTTTCAGAATTACTTCTTATATTAATAGCTGAGCATCCTCTAACATCAAAAGTAGTTTTCTGTTAAAGTAGAGTGCAGGGCAAGTAGGATGACCTTGTAGAGCACAGGGCATACTGCTATGAAGTGTATGCAATATCAACAGTCACATAACCAAACCTGTCCCATATGGGTAAAGAAGTATGCCTAAGGCATTTGCTGATCCACTGTGGAGGTTGCTTTATAGCCTGTCTTTCCAACAGAGTTAATAACTTTTCCCAAGAATAAAACACGACAAACACTGTGTCTTTCCTATCAAATCTGAGGTAACAAAATAATACTTCTCTGAGGTATAATGTGAGGATAATCTTTCACTGGGAGTGCTTTCCTCAAACACAAAGTCATTCTTTCTTCTGATTAGGGGCCCATTCAGAAATGACTGCTTTTCAGTGACTCCTAGAACCAGAGAATTGCATCCCTCATACCAGAACATACTCTTCAGGTGTGTTTCTATGTGCCACATTCTTCTTCACACAAAATGATTTGTACATCCAGCCTAGTGTTAAGCTAGTTAGCAAGTGTAACAAAAAGTGGTGGCATGGGCAAGTGTCTACTCTGTGTGCCTAGGCTGCTCTCACTCCCATTGCTAGCCCGTGCTGTCATATCTTTACGGCTGCTGTTACCAACATGAAGTATATTAAAATTAACAGAGGTATCTCATAGGTATGCCAAATCTGCCTTGAGCAAATATTTATAGTCTGTGTAGACATATCCAGTTCAAAAAGAGAAAAAAAAAAAGTGGAACAAATGTCTATAAAGACGCACTTTTCCTAGTCATTTTTTCTTTTTGCATATTAGCAAAATAAGCTTCCTTTGTGGAAGTTCTTATTATAGTCTTACTTAGAATAGACTGGCAAGCGACTGGCTGAGTCATATTGGGTTTGATCTCTCTCATATGGCAGCAAACCAGGAGTCACTCTGATGAAGTTCACTAGAATAAAACTAGGCTAAGTGGGATCAGAATTAGGCTCACAAACTTGTGTAAGGGTGTTATAGCTGCTGCTGGTGATACATATGATTTTGAGTTAACCATACCTTAATTCACTACCATCATGGTGATAATAACAGTTCTCAGAGTTGAACAGGAGTCCAAATCCACATGGAAGAGTATACAGCAAAATGATTTACAGCCTAGGAAATATGTTTTGCTTTAGTGTATGATGCATCACCTCTCAAACACACACTTGATACTTGCATCCTATAATGGTAACGGGACTGAAAGCATAAGTAAGGGTTACAAGATAATCCCTGACATAATTTAAGTAATGCCTTACACTCACTTTTTTCCAACCCTCCAGGCTGTCATATAACTAAGTACTAAAAACTACCGGGGGATTCCTTGTGATTTGGCTCTAAAAACTGTTCATGAATCTTTTGATCCGACTAGATTAAAAGGCCAGTTATTCCCTGACACGTAAGCAACATTATATCACCATTACACATCAAATCATCACATCCTCAGACAATTCCTGAGAAATTGCTGCCAGTTTTGTTGGCGAAGACTGTACCAACCACTTTTCAGGGTGTATTAATTTCTAGCCATTTTTATTGCAGTCCCTGATGTTCTTCAATATTTTTATCCTCTGTGGGCCCTGCACCACTTTGCTGAATCTGGTGTTTTTTCTTAAAAGCCAGTTTTCCTTGCTAAGTTGTTTTTTTTTTTTTTTTTCCTGCTGGCTTTGATGTCTTTCTTCAGTTTCCCAGAGCATCTTCAGAACTCCAATTCATTACAGGCTTTTATTTCTGTTGATGCTTGCTCTTTAATTTACTACTACATATGCCAGCAATTTACAACTGTCTGTTTCCTTTAATTTGATTTCTTCACGCAATAATAAGTAAGTCACTAAGTCAATGTAGTGCTATCAACCTAAGGTGCAAAAAAATAATTAAAAAAAAAAAAAGGGAATGTACCAAACAACATCTTTAGTTGCTTTATGATTCTAAGCCTTTGTGGCATTTTTTGGTCTTATAATCTAAAGGTAAGGACAAAGATATGCAAATTACAAACAACAACAAAAATAACCTTGAAGGAAAGTCCAGGGTACTTGAAAACATAATTGAGTTTAGCAATGAAGAAAATATACTTTTTTTCAGAAGGCATTCTAAATTTCAAGCCAAACTGCCCAAGGCCATTTGAAACTCACTTTCAAGAATTGTTTGAAGGTGAACTGCTCTGTCAGGGTAAAAACCCCAGCCCACTCATTCAGCACTTGCATAGAGCAAGTGTTACACCCTTCATTGAGGCTACAGAATGGGAAGAAAACACAGGGGAGGAGGAGAAAAGAGTAGAGGATGAGGAATGAAGAAACAAAGGCTGGCAAGAATTATTCTGTGGCTTCTCAGGTGCCCCCTGAATATAGTCCACATCACATCATTTCCCCTTTAGCTCACTACAGAGCACAACAACATAGTTTATGCTTTGCAGTTCACCTTTAAGACCCATAGTTTCTCTGTGCTTTGCAGTTCACCTTTAAGACCTTGCTCTCCTGAAGTTAAACTCCTTGTAAAGCTCTGACAAACAGAATCATTCTGCTCAGATCACAAGGAACAGGCTTATGGTTTATGTTAATGTAAACTATAAAGGCAGTGTTTTCTGTATCCGGTTAAAGAAAAGGATGGGAGTTTAGCATGCCTAAATTCACAAGAAAACCTGAACATACTTCTAAAGGAAAAAAAATTTTGGACACCATTCTCCTTGTCATGGTCATAAAACCATCATTTCTGTGTGATTCCTTTTAAGTTCAAAGCACTGGGGTTTTTAGTAAATGAGACAAGGGGGAAATGGTGAAAAACAGTTTCCCCAAGGAAAACTGTTCCCCAGTTCTTAAAAAGTTTCAACATATCAAAACCTTAGGGAGATGAAAGCACTTTTAATTACATTTGTGCTTTTCTTCTTTCTTGGTTGTTGTTTTGGTTTTTTTTGTCATTTGTTTGGTTTTGGTTTGGTTGGTTGGGTTTTTTTGTGGTGTTTTTTGTTTGGTTGGTTCTCTATTTTTTGTTGGGATTTTGTGTGTGTGTTTTAATTATTTTTACAGAATGTAGCACAGCAAGAAAGGAACAGATCATTCAGATCCATAAATGACCTCTTGCTTTGGATGACACTAGTCTCTTCCTTCTCACAATGTTTTGAAAGATTTCCCACCATTTTCAGTGGTGTGGCATGGTAACTCTTGCTGTCCTCACATTTAGGCCCTCATTCAGCCCTCATGTTTCAGGGCTTTGTAGGTGTTTTGTCTGATGTGTTGATTGCTGAAGAAAAACCATCACAAAAAAAAAAAGAGCTAAGAAGAGTAGTTTCAGTTATGTATCAGATTTTTTAAAAATATATTTCCATCTGAAATACCCTGGAAATCTTCCATTACCCACATTAGGATGGATCATACCTGTGCCACTTCTCACAGATGCTTCTCCAGCTTCCTCTTAAAGATCTCTAGAACTTAGAGTTCTGCTTCCTAGGACATGGACACTAGTCCTTCATGATCCTTACCATTAAAAATGTATACTAATACCCAAACTGCACGTCACACTTACATTATCCCCATTAGCACATTTTTTCTGGTCTTATCCAACATGAACACAGAGGTCAGACAATTTCCTGTCCTCTCCCTGTCAGACCTTGATGTGTCTGAAAAAATATATCTGAAGGCTGACATCATGCCACTCCTGTCTCTTCATTTGGTGCTAGAGCATGTCCAAAGAAGGGCAACAAAGCTCATGAAGGGTCTGGAGAACAAGTCTTATGAGAAGTGGCTGAGAGAACTGGGTTTGTTTAGCCTGGAGGCTGAGGAGGGACCATATCACTCTCTACAACTACCTGAAAAGAGATTGTAGCGAGGTGGGGTTTGGTCTCTTCTCTCAGGTAACAAGTGATAAGAGGAAATGGCCTCAAGTTGTGCCAGGGGAGGTTTAGTTTGGACATTAGGAAAAACTTCTTCACTGAAAGTGTTGTCAAGCACTGGAACAGGATGCCCAGGGAGGTGATGAAGTCATCCATCCCTGGAGGTATTTAAAAGACATGTAGATGAGGTGCTTAGGGACATATTTTAATGGTGGTATTGTCAGTGTTAGGTTAATGGTCAGACTTGATCTTAAAGGTCTTTTCCAACCTAAATGATTCTATTATTTTCTTCCTCCTGCCTTTCCATAGCACCTGTCCCTTCATAATTATTTCTTGAGCTCTGATCATTCTCATTGCTTTTCTCATGAAACTCTGCCATTAGCCACTCCCTTTTGGGGATATCCAAAAATTGATTCTGTATGGATGAGAAAAAGATCCCACCTTGTCAGACCCTGCGCCTCCACCTCAGTATGGAATATCAATATGGAAAAGCTTCATCAGCCAGAGTAGAAACAGTATTTAAGTGTCTATTAAGCTCAGCTTTCAGGAAATTGCAATTTGGCCTCATTTTGTCATTTGCAAGCATTAATAAGCATTAAGGCCTATACCACATACACTAGTATAAGTGAATACACATCCAGAGGGAAAGAGTTACAGGTGCTGTTGGATCCAGACTTGGGAATCCCCCTAACTGTCATGCAAGGGCCTTCATCACAGTGTCCCACTACAAAAGGTCATTTGCCTTTCTCACATGTGAAAAAAAGAGATGCTGAAGATCCGAGATGAGAGGAAGAAAGTGCTGACCTGCTGTAACTTGATCGGTGTTGGTACAAAATGATGCTGGGACAGCAGGATCATATCTGCATTCTTTCCTTCTTTCAAAAACTATATCTGGTTCACACTCAATTCGTATATAGTTTGCTGGAGACTAACTTTCAGAGTTAATCTCCTGAGAGACTGGTCAGTAGCTTTAATAACAAGGAACATTGTGCTCTGCAGCTGCCCAGGGCTTCTCTTGTGTAGTATTTAGGATTCCATTCAGTTCCCCTTTGTCTGCTGCCTTCATAAATAATGGATACATCTTGCATTAGAGATTAGCAAAGATTGTTAAGCTTCTTTTTTTTTGCATGTGTAAGATTTGGTAGCTTTTGAAATATTGAATAGTTGTGCACCTATTATATTTTTAACCAAGAATTAAAAAGAAATAAACAGAGAAGAGGAAAATGATGGTAGATCTAAAAAGCAGATCTCTGGCACTTAAAAACACCAGAAAATGTGATTCTTCAATTTTTAAGTCTATGGAAAAATAGTTACATTGCTAACTTTTAAAATATTCTTTTAAGAAGACTCTACAGAGATTGCTGTAGGTTTCAAAGCAATTATGATAGGAGGTCATGAAAAGCCTTCAGCAAATGCTGCCAAGGTACTGCACCATCTGAAAGGGAGGATACAGTGCTGGAAACTTTTCAAATCTGATTGAGAGGAGACGAGAGAAGATAAATTTTTGAAGTCCTCTTTACTCATTTCACTGATTTTATTTTTAATGTAATACTTTACAACTACATCCTTTATCTGAAAACACTTTCGTTTTTGGCCTTGATATTCCTTTTTGGAAAAACAACAAACCCACAGATAATTCACTGCATGTTTTGGTGGGAAACAACTTTATCAAGACTGGTGACTTCTGTTTTTTATTTTGTGTGCATGCTACCAAGTTTATCTGTCTAAGCAGTGACATTGTACTTGTTATTGTGGTTCTTTGTATGCTATGAAGTCCTATTTCCAGCTCTCTGGCCCATCCCTTCCGCATATCCCACAGACAGGACTCTTAAGTGCAGCTTATTACAGGGATGAGTTAACCAGTAATTTCATTGTGCTCCATGGCTAGGATCCTGAAATGCAGGCTCCCTAGCCAAAAAGGGGTGGACAAAACCTGAAAGACTACATTAAATAACCATAAAAGTTACAGGGTCTGATAATACATACAGTTATGGCAAAATCATTGCTTTCATACTGTGGCCAGCTTGCCATTATCCAGAGCTATGGGAGAGGAGGAGAAGAATAAAGGCCTGAAATAACCTAGCTAATGGGAAATTGCAGGCAATATGGTACTTGAGCAACTTGGTGCCAAGGCATTTGAATGGTTTGCTGTGAAGTCAGCCTGGATGGCTGGTGCCACATTAGTGCTAATATGCCCTTCTGGAGCACGTTGATTCCTTCAGGACCACACAAGTGTGGCCTTTTGTCCACATTCTATATTGCAGGGATGCTCAGAGTTAGCTGAGGAGCACAGCTGTACTCTGGGCTCTGCAGGACTTAGGTCCAGATGGACTTAATATCTCAACATTAGTGCCAGACTTGCTAAACTGAGGCTGCCTTCATGCAAAGCCACCTTGAGCTGTGTGGTGCTTGGATACCCAAGTTGCCTCTGTGCAGTAAGCTTCAGTCAGGCAGGATTAAATAGTTCCATGAACAAAATGTACAAAATGGGCTGAGCTTCTTCAAAGACAAACTTACTCTAGATATGGTACGGCTGTCTGTGAAACATTGTCTAAACTACCAAGCTTGGACAGATCCAAACTGCCTCTGTAATTATAATATAACTTAGCCTGAAACCACAGATCACTCAGAATGTAGTGCTTAAAAAGACAGAACATCTGAGACACAAAAGATAAGAGATTTACTCCAAGTCTTGTTGCACGTCAGTAAGAAGTCCACAGCTGCTATCTCAACTGTTCCCCAAACTTCAGATGTTAGTTCAGGCTACTTTGTGAAAACACGGCTGGAGTCCTTGTCCTTGCCTTCCCCAACTGCTGGGAACTGCAGTGTGAGGAACTCCTACCCTGTGAAAAGGAAACTGTAAAACTGATAGTTCAGCAGATGGAGAGCAGAAATAACAGTACAAAGTCAACAGGGACTGAAATATCCACACTGGGATACCACAAAAACGGTCAAGAAAACAAAGCTATCTGGAAGTTGGAAAGCAGGGAACAGGTACTCAGTTTAGCTAAGACATGACTGACTAGAATGACATGTGTCTTTTTAAATTACCTATTTGGCATCACTAGGCATGTGAGAAGAGCAAGAGAAATGGATCACATTGTTTTCTTTCGACTCTGAGGCAGTCTATTTTGACTAGAAGGGGATCAGAACTTGCGACAATCTCTTCACTCTTCTAAGATTCATCAGGTTACACACAATGTATCCAAAAGTGGCTTAGCTTGTCCTCACATCATAAATATCTTATGGAAGGAGAGTGGGAAAATACATAGAGAAGTAACAGTATTTGGAACTTTCCTCTCTTTAAATTGCCCTCTTGGTAACCTCCGTTCACATTCCTCTATGAGTTATCATTTGATTCATCTCTTACTCCAACTTTTCTTATGAAGAAATGTGAAATAACCCACAGAAATCTTTCAAAACAGAGAAACAGGGACATCAAGTCAGGGAACATCCGCACAGCCTAGTATCCCATATCTAACAGTGGGCACCAGTAAATGCCTAGAAAAGAATTTAGGAACAGAGCAAGTGCGTGATGTTGTTCCCAGAATATCTATTGAGCACACAGCAATTTGTGGTTCAGAGGATTCCTGAACCAGACATGGTGATTTTGCAGTTAATAGCCCCCAATGGATTCATCTTTCATTAAGCTGTCTAGTCACTCTGGAACCCATGCTAATTTTACTCATCTACAGCATTTTGTGGTGAAGGGGAGGGTCACATCTTCAGCATTCTGTCCTCCATGTTATTGCTTAAGGTTCTTGGTTTTGATACTTGAAGGAGATACTTGAGGAAATATTTCAAGAATTGACAAACTAGGGTTGATCTTTAACCTTGAGATGAGGAGAGGAGATGTGATTCTCCTTAGGAAGATCAGACAAATGTACCTCTGACTTTAAACAAACAAATGAACACAGCTGAGCTCAACAGTAGTATATATGCTTTTACACAGTTAAAGTACTTGAGTCTGGTTTCAGGTGCAAGCCTTTTGTCATGCACAGTTGAATCTGTTAGAAAAGTTCTCAAGAAGAAACCTAAACTTGGCTGCATAGTGGAGCTGTGCAGATGTATTGCTTTTTGGTAAGTATTGAACTGAATTTATGCTGAAGTGTGGCTAGACAGTCTCCCTCCCATGGAGTTTCATAAGCAGCATCTTCTGTTTTCCACCATTCCTTCTTGCTGAAGGAGACAGTTCCCTTTGCAATTCCTCATAAAGTTGAAGGAATTCACAACAGAAGCATTAATTCTATTGTATACTGAGAAAAAAAAAGAGATCCTTTGTGCCATAAGGTAATGAAGCATATCTAAAATAATACAGCATAAGCATTAAGCTCAGCAAGAGAAATTCTGTTCTGTTACTACTAGCTTATTGACAGAAAATGAAGCTGAAAAATTTGGCCAAGCATACTTCTGTATTTTCTTCATGCCTGGTTGTTGTGTTCAGACAAAGGCCTTCTCTTTTCCACACAATATAAATGCTCCTTGTTCAAAACTTGAGTTCATAACTTAAGAATTTGTTCCTAGGGAAATTGTTTTATTGTTGTTACTAGTGCTACTGAGAAGAGGAGGAAGGGAAAAAAAAAAAAAAAAAAAAAAAAACCATTGAGTATTCTGTATTATACAAACCGAAAGAGGGGAAACATTAAAGCAGTGAGATGGCTTTGGACCGCCTGACTGACGATGCCCAGTTTGATCTGATTTCAGCTGGGAATTGCCACAGCAAGGTGCTAAAATTTGGATAAAGAGCGGTAGAAGTCCAAGATACCCACAAGGATACATCACTTGATTTTGTGTACGTAAATGAGATTATGTTGGGTGGAAGGTAGACGGGGAGAAGGCAAGACCAGGGAGAATTTGCCTTGTTGTACAGCAACCTGGAGAAAGGAAAGGAAGAGCTTCATGAGTTACTGGGAGGAGCAGAAAGAGAACTTAGTTTGATGGAAGACATTCAGTATGATACGACCCAGCACAGAGCTAATAAGGAACAGAAAGTGCTTGGAAAGGAATCCAAAATATTTTCTAAACTCCAAAATGCCTTCTCTGAAGATGTGGGTCAAGAAATACCATAACAAACAAAAGGGTCTAAGACTCACACTTTTGACTCTAATATGTGCAAGTATTTTCCCCCCATACATGTCTGTCCTTCCAGAGTATTGCTGCAGTGGTGAATAAATTCTGCTTTTGCAGTTCAGGGAGGGTGAGATCTGCTTTTTGCTTCCCTCTGAGGAAAGCAAGGGCCCAGAAGCAGAAAAGGGGACAGGATAGCTCCATAGATTACTGTGGTCCACTAGCAGGATTTTGTAGAGGAAGATTAGGCAACTAGATCACAGGGCTGTCATTCTGCTGACTGCTTCTCAGCAAGGCAACATGAGGTGGGAGCTGCAAGCAGACACAGGGCTACAGACACCCAGATGGAGGACCAGAACATTCATGTCTCTGTGAAATCCACACTGAAAGGAGAAGAGTAAATGCCTTCAACTGCTGCACCCCCAAGCACCCCACCTGGGCTCTTTCACCCTCAGATTGAGTGGATAAGGATTTTTACCCAAGGAACAGATGTAGGTTGTTCTTCAGCCCCTACTATGTCCTGCTGTGCTGTTTGCTGTAAACTTACATACAAAACAGAGCTGGACTTTTGAACTGGAGGCCCCCGGGGAGACAGAGCTATGTACCATTACTAAATTTAGATGCTTCTGAAGTGGAAAATGGTAAAATGTTTTGCAAGTAGCAAACTTTTCAGGATGTGGTGCACTAGAGTTGTTCTATGTAGCCCAGCTGCTAAGAACAGATGATTGGAAAACAGGCAATCATTAATCTCCTTCTGGAAAGACATATAGATTCCTGAACTGTTCATAGATGACTTCAGATACATACAGAATAAAAGGCCTGATTTTTATTCCTGGCTCCAGCTGCACAAAGCATTTCACACTGGTGCTTCTGCCTAGGAATCGCCATTCCCCGAGGAGGCATCTGAACCCTCTGCAGAAACAGACAAGTCTATGTAAAAGCTGCTGCATTTCCTGACAATATTTGGGAGAAGTGTTTTTACACCTTGGCAGTTCTTTTTTTTTTTTTTTTTTTCTTTTTTGAGAAGCTTTGTACTTATAATAAAAATTAATAATCTTCTATGTTAGATAATTGTGGTATTTATGGCCGTTAGCACCTTCAGTTCAGTTCAGAGTAACTAATTATACTTCAGATATAACTTATTTTTCTGTACAGTCTTCAAAGTCATAGTTCCAACAGCAATGTACAGCCATCTCCTCTAATAAGTTATTATTTCTTAATATTGGGATACATGTTGTTAATTAGGATATCTTAGTACTTTGTGGCTTGTTTACAAAGATCTGTAAGAAATCTGGCTTTGGAATTTCTTGAGTCTTCTGTGAAAGCTCATCCACTGCATTGAATCAAAACATCTGCTTCATATAAGCTCCTTGAAGGTCACTGGGACTCAGCATAATGAGTAGTAACTAGGGGTTAGCTTGGCTGGTGGAGGCAAGTGAAGGTTTGTCTGCAGAAACTTTCTGACAAGCACTGTGGTCACTACAAGTGATCTGTCTATTTCCATGGCTGTTCAAAACAGTAATTCCAAATGGCTCTTGGGATCTAGAAACTGGAATAGATAAAGAGGAACAGAAAAAAAGCCCAGAGCTATTCTTCTTCCTTTAGTTTTTATTCATTAACAATAGAGAAACCAGATGCAGTGAAATAAAATGTGTGTGCTTAGACCAGAATGCCTTACTATTTAGATAACAGAATTATTTAACAAGAGGTAGAATCCTCTACAAATTAGCATTTTGCCTCTCTGATGTGGAAGACATGATGCAGACTTGTGGTTCAGAGTAAAACTAGGATAATAAAGTTGCATTAATTATGAGACAATATAATTTAAGAGAAAATGTAATTTTGTTGCAACACCATCTCTTGGTTTAAGTTGCACAGCAGGACAAGGATTTCCTAAACCAAATTTGATAGCCACCACAGAAGTTTTTAAAAATTTTTTTTAGTTGCCTGGTTACAGATTTTGCAAGCATACATTACAAGGTTATCCCATTTGTGAGGTGTCCTAAATATGTTAGGCCTGAAAGTATAGCCTTGGCAATGTACCAGAGACCCAAAGTTTTCTTACAGGAGACTCTGATATGCATCAATTTTCAACAAAACCTAGAGATCGAGATAATTTTTAGCACACAAAGAGGTCCAGGCTAGACCCAGACAGATAATCAACCCGTGTTTCTCCATGAGTTAGTCATTAGGCTTCTTTGTAATTCAATCTTCTTGATATCTGTAATATGAAAAAAAAAATTAAAAAGTATATTTCTTTCATTTCTATAAAGAATTTTAAGATCTACAAATAAAAGAGTTGTATAACAGAGCTAAGTACTATTATCCTAAGTAACTTCCGTGTCTTAAAATGATACATCTATATTCTATGATTGATAGAGTTGATCTCTTTTTAGTAGCAGTTTACACAGGGTTTGTGTTTTTAAAATTATTTTCAATATTTTCTGATGCAAGGATTCACTTTACTTATGACTATGGTCTAGAACCTGAATTGCCATGGTATCTGCTCCTCTCCTGTGTGATCACAAAGGTAACCTTGAAACTGAGATGGCATCATCAGCCAGTGGAATAATGTCTTCCTGAGGCTGCAAACTGTCAGAATCTAGCACAATAAACTACCTGTTCATATTCCAGGTGATCATGCACACATTGTAATTCTGTGTCTAGGGTATAAAAGTTATCTAAGAAAAATGAGGCAGTGCCATTTTACATAAAATGTTTCACCTTCTCCAACACTTTGTTACCTCTTTTTCTGCCCTACCATGACCTCTCTGAATCTGACCTTTTATCAACCCTATAGGAGTAAATTAATTCAATCAATTGACTCCTCCTTCAGCCTACATGAAAGGAAGCAGGGTGTTAGAGATCCCATCTGCAGCTCTTCAGGCAGAAAGCCATGTGTGCTGGAGGCAGAACCAGGGAGCCCAAGAAACAGCTTGGAACCTGAGACCAGATGAGTTCCAGTGTGGAGCCACTGAAGCTGCCTAAAAGTGACCTCTTCCCTTTGAGTGGAAGGGAAAGAAGGTGCTGAATAAACATCTGCCAAGCCAAAAGAGGGGAGCAGAGCATAGCCATATGGGAGGTGTAATGTAATCAACTCTTCCTCTGATATAGCCTGTTGAGCAAAATCACCAGTTAATTTCACTGTCAACTTTGGCAACAGTCAGCTGTCAATTAGCCATCAATGATTGTTGGTAACTCCTAAAGCAACCCTATGCAAGCCAAGGTTGGGTCTAGAAACAGTATGGGCCCTTTTCAGGAAACTGTGTCTGCCTGGTATAGCATAATGTTAACTCACCATTTTTTCTTATTGTATGTCTTTATAGCCTAATTTGTGGTCAGTGGAGTTAAATCCAGTTGGCAGCCAATCACGAGTGGTGTCCCTCAGGGCTCAGTGCTGGGGCCATTCCTGTTTAACATCTTCATCAATGATTTGGATGATGGGGTAGAGTGCACCCTTAGTAAGTTTGCAGACCAAGCCGGGTGGAAGTGTTGATCTGCTTGAGGGTAGGGAAGCTCTATGGAGGAATCTAGATATGCTGGATTGCTGGGCCAAGG
>JANHGN010019532.1:1104-32502 GCA_024605025.1 Megaceryle maxima | reverse complement strand
TGCCCTGCCAGCAGAAGCTGGGGGTGCACAAGATGCCTATATACCTACCCAAGGGACCACATAGCACTGAAAAGACCCCCCCTCGTGGGAGCAGCACCCTCCCCAGCAGGCAGCGTTCCGCGAACAGTGACAGCAATCCGGCATGCTCCCTGCTCTGAAGGTTAGGCAGGAATCTCCCTAAAGAGAAAGTTAAACTCACAAAGTCGGAGTGTTGGGAAATCTGCAGAGCCATAAGCACAAGAAAGACATGCTTTTTAGGTTTGGTTTTTTCTTCCCCCATGCATTCTGCCTCCGGTTACAAAAAGCAGCAACGAGGGGCACGCATAAACGTAACTCCCATGTTTGCCTGATTCTCTTACTTACCCTTCATCTGCCTGCTGTCTGTCGAGAAAGCCAGGCACAGCTCAAGTTTCTGGCTTTCCTTTTCCTCCATTGTCCCTGCCTACCGCACAAACTCCCTTCTCCGACTTGGAAGCCGCAGCGCCCGGACTGTCAACGCCAGTCTCGGGGAGGAGAAAGGAAACTCTGCCTTGCCCGGTGCCAAGCTCCCCAGCGCTAAGCGCCCCGCATGCCCGGGCTCCTCGCCGCAGCGCGGGCGGCGGCGGCCGGACGCGTCCCCCAAGCCCTGGGCCCCAACAGGTGATGGGCTTTTCTGCAGGCGAGCCCCTCAGCCGGCTCGCTTCCCGCTGCAGACGGGGAGCCTTATGAAAGGGAACATTTCAAACATGATTACAGGCCCGAGTCTCTGCTGGAATCCAAATCCGTAGCCTTTTAAATCTCTGTCATGGGACAAAAGCCTTTCCACAGAATATTTTTTTAAGCTCGTAACCACCAAGCCCACAAACATTCCTGATAAATGCTCCTCTGTCTTTTTTAGCGTCTAGGTTAAAAGTAATTCATTATATAAGGGCTTTGAGGTTTTGTCTTCTGTTGAATTCTTTCAAGCTGCTCAGAGAATGAATTAGGGAAAAATCAAGATACAGGAATTCAACTTTAGTGAAGCCAATAAAAATGAATGGTAGCAATATGTAAGCAGGGACTTTGGTTAAGAGGGATTTTGAAGCCTCAGTAGCAAAGCATACAGAAACATATACCTAATTCTCTTTTGGCAGATCAGAGGCCATAAGCCTGCATGAGAATCAATAGATACAACAGGCTGCAAGGCAAAAAAATAATGTGGCTGAGAAGGACAAGATCAAATCCCACAGATTCCAGTAGATGCCACATGTGTTGATTTAGTGGAGAATATCAGACCAAATTAGCCTATCAAAATCATAATGCAGAGCCAGAGATGGTGGAACAGCCTGAGTGTTGAGTTACAGCATCAAGACCAGAAAGTTTATCCACAGACAACTTCTGAGTAAGATTAAGAACAAAGCATAACTGAGATACTAATAAAAATACGTGATTTCTCATGTAAATCAACCTCATATTGCAAAACTAGATAACAGTATCTTGGATGTCTTTTTAAACAGACCTAGCATAATCTGGTCTTCCAAGCTTTCTTCAACTCTGACTTCAATATAATGTCAGCTAAATTGCTTGCAATGACCTCTCAACCACCCTGTCCAGACAGGCTAGGAAAATTCCCCTACATTTACTTCTACATCTCTGTCTGGCAGAAATGTCATCCTATCTACTCTAGATTATTGAATGCAGAAATGTTTTGTGGAATGCAGAAATGTTTTGTGTATATATAAATTCAATACAGAAGCCCAAGGAGAATCACTCTCCTATGTCCCAGACCTCCCCCTTCCAGACAGAAAAAATGTTTGAGTAAATTACAATTAATGATTAATAAATGAACAAAACTATTGTTCATTAGATCAGACATGCATATCCTCTAGCACTTAAGAAATATTTCTTTTCTTTTTTAACAATTAATTCTATATGGTCTTTTAGCCTGGCAAAGGTCCCAGAAATCTGGGATGGAAAACACAGAAAATATGAAAATACAATCTAAACATTAGGGCTGCTATTTAAGGTCTGTGGTGCAGTGTTCCCCACAGAATACTCCTATAGTTGCCCTGCAATATAAAGAAAACAGTGTGATACACATTTTATTTACAGAAATGTTTTTACTGGCCTTGGGTTACTCCTGCTCATTCTGACTGTGGACTATTTAAGAAGTGATGGCCAGGCATCCCACTTATCTGATGTTGCCTTTTGTGACATGGAGGAATGTGCCTTTAATACTGAGGTTTTCCAGAGTCTGGACAAGAGCAATGAGCCTCTTGCAACTTATATTCACAGCCAGCTGGAAGGAGAAGAGGGCTCTTACAGGAATAGCGATCACTGAATACCACCAGCTTCAACTCAGAAACCCCTGATGGGAAAAGAAAGCCATTGTGGCTGCCCAGAGTAGCAACATGAAAGCAGTACCAAGACATTACCTGTACACAGGATTCATAAACTGAGATTTAAGAAACTAAGGGTATTTTAAAAGACCTTATCCTGAAGTAATGCAATGGAAAGAACAAAACGTACTTGCCTACAAATGCCTAAAAGGAAGGTGCTTTTGCATCCTTGTACAAAACCAGGGTTAAACTCTGGAGATTGGTACAGTTTGTACCAAGAACCTGAAAAAGATCAAAATCAATGCTGTCTAGCCCCTTTGGAGGTTTTACCTCCATCCACAATAGGGAAAAAAAAAAAAAACAACTAGAAATGTAGTTTTAAGATTTAAAAAAAAAAAATCATTAAAATATCTATTTTTATCCAGCACCAGTGGTTTCCAGAGCCAAAAGCACAAGACAGAGTTGGTCTATTGACTCCTTCACTGATGTGTCCTAGTGAGTGGCCAGGTGTCCCTTGGGATGGTGCTGACTTGGTCTGAAACTGTTGCTTTCATGGCCATGGCAAGATTTTCCCCGCTGCTGAGACTTGACAGTAAATTGGTGTTGCCAGTGCTGCTAAGGGGCCTGAGAAACATGGACCCCCAAAATGCAGAGATGACCTAAGAGAGATTGCTCATCTGGCTGTGGACATGTGACTTGAAAACTGAGTGTCCTCTTAGGAGACCTGCTGCAGCTGCAGAAAAGAGCATTGGCAAATGGTGAGGCTAAACATGGCACACACTGCAGTGTCATTAAAATCAAACAGAGCCCACCCAGCCTCAGAGGAAACATAATCGCCTCTGTTGCTGCTGCCCAGGACAGGGAGCAGCTGGGACAGCAAGGTCTCAAAGCATGTCCTCACTTTAAGGGAAAAGGCCTTGGTCCCAAACTGGATTTAATTAATATATGTAACAATGCCATTCCTTAAGATGTTAGCAAAGTCTATTTAAAGCAATTAGTGAAATGCCTTTAGCAGCTGAGAAACTGGAGACAGCCAGAACCATTACACTGTTAAGGCTCAAATAAAGAGGTTCCCAGCACAGTCACTGGGATGAATCACTAACAAGAAGTTAAATAAACTTGATTAACCAGTTCACAGCATGAAATCAGCATTTGTTTATCTGTGGGATCAACAATAACAGTGCTTCCTTTTAATTACTGTGCTCAGATCTGGACCCATCAATATCAAAACAATGCACAGAGAATAATTGTTAGCAGGTTATGATGTTTTAATTGTGTTTAAAATTAATGTCCCAGAGCCACTTAAACACTTCTGAGTTTAGCATGTGCATAAAAGGAACAATTAACACATACTAGCTATGCTCAATTACTCAAACTTATCATATACAACAATGCCTACTTGGCTTTAGCAATTATTCACAACTAAAAAAATGGGAAGTTATTAATTAATAGCTAAATCAGAAGAAGCATCCCATAACTGAAGACCTGTCTCAATGTCCATGTGAAATCATGTGGCTGCTGAGAAAAACATAATGAATGCTCTCTGCAGGAACCATCCTGACACTGTCTAGCCTACTATAGTCCAGGAACAAAATAAATATTAGACCCGAAGAGACGAGGCAGGAGGCTGGGAGGAATTGTGAGCACTCAAATGGGTCATACTGCAGCACCTTTCCAAACCATCACGCAGACAGAGATCACCTGGATGCCCTGGAGGAGTGGAGAATCAAGAGGACACTCCAGCATATCAGGAAACCTCCCCTCTGTGCCAAGAAGTTGTGGATGGCTATTCACTACCAAACAGATATTTGAAATGGAGAAAGTAATTGGAAAGAAATTGGAAAGAAATTAATGAACTATGGAAAAACACCACAGAGGGTGGTGAAACTCTGGTATCTGCTTGGCCAGCAGAGAGCAGCTTCAGTGCTGCAGGCCATTTGAGCACATCTCTATTCTCCTTTCTGTTCAGAGAGTTCACTGCAGTCCTTGGTGTGGTCTCTCAATGCTAAAAACTAAAACCAGACTCACGTCTAAAGGAAAAGGAGTATGTTCAGATAGTATATTATCAAATATTATGGATTACTAACCACTAGCTTGTACAAGCAAAATGAACAAAATCTCTGAGGCCTATCAATGTGAATCCATGCAAGTAGATGTAGGGGGAAAGAGGTTTACTCTATTTTAAAATTAATTGTCTGCTGATTTGGCATTGTACAACAAGGAATCACAGATTTTTAAGATGTGGAGAGGGATTTTGTGATCATTTGGTCTCATCTGCTTAGTTATTGATTTCAGTGAACTCAGTCTTATTTCTAATGCAAGGATAGTGGTTAAACTATTCAGTGATTAAATTAAAGGAAAACATCTGAACTTGATTTTAAAATTTACAATGACAAACAATGTAATACAACCTCTGGCATTATCTATCATGAAATTACCTTTGCTGTTAAAAAAGTCCACAGAGAGTTTCAATATTTATACTCCATACATTTTAGTTCAGATAAGAACTCTCATACTTGCAAGGAAAAATTAGCCCAACGAGTGAAATGGTAATGCTCCAGTGGAAACAAAAGATGAAATTGATCATGAGCATCTCTACACATCTCCATAACAGAATTTCATCATGTCTTGTCAGACCTACCAGTTTCAGCTCTTTGGAGAAGTTCAGAGATTGACAGTGGTGCCAAGAGCCACCAGCAGCCTTAATCACTAGACAACTATTAAAAAGGGTCACTAAGAGGTTGAAGATGAGATATTCAGGCAGAAGGAACATTCATCTTTCCAATTCCATTTAAAAATGGAGCT
Source organism: Megaceryle maxima (assembly GCA_024605025.1). NCBI lineage: Eukaryota > Metazoa > Chordata > Aves > Coraciiformes > Cerylidae > Megaceryle > Megaceryle maxima. Next base: position 27,400 of record JANHGN010019532.1, on the reverse strand, counting down.
CTGGGGAGCAGTTATAATCACCTGTCACTTGGCATTGCTGAGCTCTCAGGTATGAAGAAGTATGCAATGTCCTAGCCCAACTCCCAACAACAGGTACTGTGTTGTTAAGTGCCTTATGCACCCCCATGTAACACAACATCCTTCATTCACTTCAAAAGACATTTTGCTCACGCTCACAACTCTCACACCTGGACACCTACATCATCTTAAATAGGCTAATTTTTCTGTTTGCCAAGTTTTATTCCTTTTTCCTCCCCACCAGCCTCCAATTTTTTAAATAAATGAAAAGGTCTGAAAGCAGTAAACACTTGTGCATGTCCTAAATCAAACTGAGAAAAAGGACTGTGGTCATCACAAAGAAGTGCTAACCTTCAAGTGGGGAGGGGAAAAAAAAAAAAAGGTGCTTCTTCTCTTTTATCCATAACTTCAGCTCCCTCTCTAATTTGGGAAAACCCCAACAAAGCTAACTTTAACATGACTTCCACTGCCCAAGGTAAGTTGAAAGAGAGCTAAGTGACCGTAATTACAGGACGCACGTTTCTGACTAGTGTAATACAACACCTTTTTTCAGACTTTTTCACCCCCTGTTGTTGTCATCCCATTGTACTAAGCAGACATTAATATTAGTACATTGCCACCAGCACTGCCAACTTTGAACTGAAGACCCTGGCATGCTACAGCTCCTCCTCATGCCTGCCAGCTTGGCCAGCCCTTCATACTTACACTTCCCATGTAAGATCACCTGTGGTAAGGAATAAGATCAGCCTGCAAACACAGAAACAGAAAATATGAACATCTGTTTTTGTAAAGGTACCAAACAAATAACTCCATGAAAGGAAAATGAGCGTTTCACGGAAATTTCAATCACTAGAGTTTAATCAAATAAAAAGCAATATGTGGGTGGGAAGGAACTGTGCAGGGAATTGTTTCTGAGGGAGGTAGAAGAAAGGGAGGGGAGAAGGTCACTCTTAAGTCCATCTGTTCTACATTCAAATTCTATTTCTCCCCAGTGTAAAACATTTTGGTCTTGATAAGTTCTCTTTTGGATGAATGCACTTAAACAGAGCTCTGGTGAGAGCTTGGATTCAAATTGGTCCAACTTTCTAGCACTGCCAGAAGAATAGACTTAACACCTCAAACACTTGACTATTGCTGGTTTCATGGATGTCTGCAGGATCTGGTCATAAAAGTACAAGATGACATGCTTTCGGGATCAAAGGTATCTAGAGTTGCTCTCTGCAAAGTACAACTATACTTGAAAAGAATCATGAGAAATTCTTTATTATTTCAGCTCTTACTAAGTACACATGGTGTTTATAAGACTGTTAGGTGAACTCTTGAATTAATAGGAAATGCAAAGTGTACTTTGATGGAGCCTGGTCCAGAAATAATATATTAGTTCAAGTTACGTTGTGAATTACCACAACTACTTACTTATCAATAGTTAATGCTGATAAATATTCTACTGCAAAAAGTATAGTTTAAATAAAATAATTTGTAAATAGTGGTATGGTACCAGTATTGCCAACCCACAGCATTCACACAATTCATAATGATGGTCTTAATTGAAAAGTACTTTTCTGGGGGAACACCATTTTATTCATCTCTAGGCAATACCCTTTTTGACCTTTCTCAACGATGTCACTGGCAAGAATTAGAGGTTTTTTTCAGGCTACAACCACAGGAAAGGTCAGCACCACTGTGGTTTAATGAATTGGACATTTTTAATTGTTCTTACTATGGCATCTCCCTGTCTCATGCCACAAACACAGTACTATCTGAATTTCTGAAAAGAAATAAAGGAAAGCAGAATAAATTCTTACAGCTTTGTTTCCATGCAAATCTGATTTCAATACCCAATGAAGATGGTCACAGGTTGCTGCTTCTTAAGGGTTTTTTTTTTTCTGCTCCATGTAGAGCACCAGATCCTGAGAGTAGAGGGCTAGTGTAGGACTTCCAACTTTTAAACATATCATTGACATCTCTGATATGTACAAGCCCTTCCTTTAAAAGTGTCTCTCTGACCTTCCCAGACCATGCTGACGCTATCATTAAGACAGCTGATTAATAAGAAAGCAATCAGCAGTGACAGCAGTGGCACTCCAGTTCTAACTCAGGCCTGCCCAACCTGCTCTATTGGGATGCATTTTTATTAATTCACTCCTCAGTATTTAGGATTTCACAGCTTTAGGGCAATAGGAACCATTTGATTATCTTGTTCTACTTCCCATCTATTCCAAGCCATTCAGTTTGACGTGGGATATCACATGAAGGCCAAACTCTTAAATGAGATGAAGAAGACATTACTGATTTCAGGATATTAAAGTTGCATCTGTACTAGTGTTTGTTTCAGACCCCACCACACATGCAATGAGATCTACCCAGATGATCAGCATAAGAAGGTGAAGGACATCAAGCTCCCAACTGACTTAACTTGAGGAAAGTTCTTTCCTCTGCCTTTACCTTCCCAGGTCAGACACCCACCTTAAAAAAATCCCAGACTATCCTAACCTCAAAGCTATGGTGCAAACATCCATTCACTATCTCTATCACAGTCAGTCTCTTATGCATGAAAAAAACCTGAAAGGATAAAGAAAAGCACCTCAAAACACACCTAGCCCAAGGTATATGTATGGGTGGGGTGGGGTGTGCCAAACCCTCCTTAATGCTGCACATCACTAGCTGAAAGGCTAAAGCGTGACAGTTGATTATAATAATTGCCTTTAATAAGAGCTGACAGTGCTACAAGCATGTTATTTGAGGACATTTCAGCAAATAGGCCCACAAAGGTGTCTGATGGAGCTGACGGCTCAGGCACGCCATGTCCAGCAGCAGCAGGACTCCCGCGACCCTCCACTCTGCAACAACCACCCCAGCTTTCATGCTGCACCTCAGCTAACATGGCTTTGCAAATATACTCATTCTCATTTCACAGACTATGTTCTAGTTAATTGACTGATGCTTAGTTACCCTCAGTGCTAAGAAACTGCTTCCTGTTTCTTCAGGGTAAAGCTGACAACTTCAGTTTCCAGCAGTCAGCTTTATTCCCTTTTTGTCAGTCAGACCCACCAGTGCTGCAGGACCTGCTCTCAGTGAGAAAGCCACCTCCTCACAGCCTCCTCCTTAATCACTTGCATCAAATGATCTCCTGAAGGCTTGCATTATACCTCAGTCTCCGTTTTCATATTGGAAAACAAGTCTTTGCCTCTATTTACTTTCTTTCCCATCTTCTTGCAGTACAGGTAGCAGGATTATCAGAGCCCATTCTTCTAAGGTGATAATGAAGGGGTTTGTGACCTAAGTTTACCTTTGAAAACACTGCTGCAGCTGGATGCTGCTCAACAGCACAGAGCCCCCAGGCAAAGGAGTACAAGTCTGGAGCACTCTCCCCAGCCAGGACAAGTTGCCCATGGCCACGGCTACCTCCTCCTGAAAAGGGAGATCATGAGGGTAAGATCAAAATGTCCAGGCCCCGAGAGAGCTGCAGTGCTGTGACTGGTGTCATCTCCTATTTCTCTTACAAGGGGAAGTCTGCTCCTTCTCTGCAACACTTTTGCAGAAGATAAAAAGGGAGAATAAGTAACAATGATCCATCTCATCAGGCTCCAAGAAGCACACAAAATTACCTGGGGTGAATGCAAGAATAAGCAACGTCAGCATAGAAAAGTGTCATATAAGGTTTAAGCTTATTCAGAGGTAGAGGCTCTGTCTCTCTCATGAATAAATACAGAACCCAAGACAATTTAATTCCAACTGTTTTTTATTTCTTAAAAAACTTTTCAGTGTGAGGTCTCACAGATGAGCTTTCCACTGACAACATAAAATGGCACTGTTATTAGCTACCTCCCTTTACAAACTGCCAGTCTGCACTGAGATACACAAATATCTCATAATATAGCACATGCCTTCACATGCAGCATAGCTGAGGATAGGGACTAAGCACTAAGTAGTGACAATGACAGCTTTTCTTCACTCCAAAGGAAAAGGTTATTAAATACTATTTGGTAACACAGACAGCTTTTACTGCATATGCATATACTGCAATACTCTGATTTCCAAGACTCACCTGCAAAAGTGTAACTTTGTGATTTATTCAATTTTATTTATGATTTTCATACTATTGCCTTAGTCTTTCATAATTAACATAACAAGGTCCAGTGATAAATTCACTCTTTTTTCCATCTTTTTCTTTTTTCTCTAGAATTGCCATTAAAAGATAGTACTGCAACACTGCGGCTGGAATGATACCTAAATCCTTTTACTAGTTGGAAAAAATTCTGGGAAAAGTGCTGGAAAGAAAGAAGTAACAAAATCTTTGAGACTAGATGACAATATTACTTACATACCCCCATTTCAGTTTTATAAGTTCCTATAAATCCTCTCACACAGTACAGAGTAATGCAGGAATGCCCTTGGAAGAGGGCATTGGCTAAGCGAAGGATGAGTTTGCAACCCATGAGTACTATTCATTCAATGCTTTTAGTCTGCTTTTTTGTAAGGAGTCTTGCTGTAAGAGCTCAAATCAAGACTACTTGGATCCTAGTGGAGAAGCTCTAACCAGAGCTATCATCTATCCAGGACTACAGGAGTAAACCTAAGTGCAGAAGATGGTCTGCAGAATGGAAATAAGAACAGAGGGCTTTACAGGTCTGACATTACTTGAAACACCTAAATCAAATATGAATAGTGTTCTAAAGAACTGCCTAAACACGGCCAGAAAATACAGGCTGAATACCACAATTAGGGGGTAAAATGCTACAGGCAGTAATTACCAATAACTTTCTTATCCCAACCATCAAAGAAGGTAATTTGTTTGTTTTCCCAACCTGCCAGGAAAAGACTGGGTGGTCTTCTACCTTAAAGAGTCTGAGTAATATTCCTCTTGAGAACAAGGCCACAATGGGCCTCCTGGGCAGCGTGAGGTCCTTTTTCAACACTGTCTTACACTGTGCTTGATTTTAGTCACAGACATTAAGACTGAGGCAGTGCTTTGCAAATCATCATTAAAAACCTTTTCTTCATGGCTTCATGCAAATCTCAGGAGTGTTTATGAGACATGAATAAAGCCTTGGTTGTTGAAAGGTATCATGTTTTCAGTTCCACAGCTGTCTTCATCAGCATGGGACTGCCATGCCACAGGTATTCTTTATTTGGTCAAAGACTAATTCCCCTTCATCTTGCAGGAGTTGTCACCAGTTGTAACAGCATAGCAGCTTTATCTGTAACTCTGAATTCTGAGGTTATTAGTTCATTGAGGGAATGAGATCCCAATAAAACGTAAATATAAAAATTCAGCCCTTTGCAGACAGCTTAAATAATTCACCTTCTATTTAAAAAACCCAACATTGCTATGCATTCAGACTTTAAAAAAAAAATTATTTTTGTGTGTGTGTGCCTTTGGCCCCTTCTTAAATAACATACATCTGATAATACCTATGCTCAAATGCATGCCATTTAAAGCCTAAGTTGTTTAGGTACTAAAAAACCTAAGTCATGGAGTGTTTAGTGTTGCAATTCAGCCTCCTTTTGCAGTAAAAGGAATCTGGGAGAAAATGGGGCAGACACCAGGCTGAAAAGCTTGCTGAAAGCTGCAGCTGCAGCCAACAGCTGAAATTTAAAATCAAACATTATTTTCTCTCCTCATCTTGTGGGCTCTGCCACAGTTTTCAATAAACCACAAATTCAGCCACAGAGGCACTATCTCTCTTAATTTTCTTTTGCTGATGGAGCTAAAATAAGAACCATAAACACTTCCCCCTGACTTCAGAAAGCAGTATACATCACTCCCCAACAGGATTCCTGACATGTTGCATGTGGACGATGTGTTAGGCAAGTAGCACAACCCAAATATGGTCCTGTGAAATTAATAATTTAATGCTGCAGAGAGAACCTGAAACACAAGATCATATGGGTTGAGGAAAGCAGAAGCAACAACTGCATTTCCATTTCCCAGCCCAGTGAGAGAACAGACGTGATAAGCAGTCGATATGGTTCCCTTGGATTTCCACAGGGCATGTAGCAACATCCCTCCATAAAGAAACAAAGAGGAGATTCTCCCATTGATAAAAGCCTGAGTTTTTAGGAATGACCTCATAGGAATAAAAGCACAATTTCCCAGGGGATGGAGGTTACCAGTGGTACCGCATTTGAATGCACTGGTCTGGCCAGCTCTCAACACTAGCGAGCTCGAAAAGAGGGTACCAGTGAGGTGGCAGAGCTTGCTGAGAACATTACCATATTCAGTGAAGTAAAGACAAGGGCTTATCATGAAGAAGAGACTTTACCAGATTCACTGACTAGGCAGTAAAATGGCAGATGAAATACCATGCAGAGAAATGTAAAGTGATGCACATTGACTTTGAATAGACTATTACCACTCAAAAAAAAAGAGTCTGAGGTTATAACCATTTTATGAAAATTTCAGCTCAGTGCTCATTAGTGATTAAAAATCCAAATAGATGTTCGAAAATGCTAGGTAGAGAATAGTGAACGAGACAGATAATATCATTATGCTACTGTACAAATTCACAGCCTACTCACATTCTGAATATTGCATGCAGTTTTAATTCACTCCAGGTCAAAAATGATACAGCAGAAATTAAAACGTTAAGACAAAGGCGGCATGAATGATCAAAGTTATGGAACAGTTTTTGTACAAGGAACAACTAAATTATGTAGGACTCTCCATTCTGGAAACAGATGACTCAAACATCTGTTTGAGGTCTATAAACATGAGTGACAGAGACAAACTGAATAGGAAAAGACTGTTCATTGTCTCTCTCAATACAAACTGTAGGGTCATCAAATGAAACAACTAGGCTAATCAAAAATACATAGATTTGAATATTAATTTCACAGAGCACTGTGGAAGTGCTGGTAAGCTGGGGAATGTCTTGGACACTGCAGTTGCTGAGTTTATAAGAGTTTAAAAAATAAAAAAACAAGTTAATGGAAAAAAAATCCATTGAGCACTATTAAAAAAAAAAAAAAAGACTTAATCCTTGGTTTCTTTCAAGCAACCTCTTAATCATATATTAATGGGAGTGGGGAGAGTATTCCAGAAATAACATTATGTACTCTCCTTGATCCTAGGTAATCATCACCATTTGAGACAGGGCTGGAACTCTGGTCTGACCTGCTACAACTGCTCTTATACTCATCAAGGTACAAAAAGCCCTAATGCTGACAGTAACGCTTCGTCCTATGTGCTAAACATAAAGAAATAGAAGCACTTACAACAGAAAAATAACAACCCCAGACCTAATCAAAACACTCTGCTATGTAGTGAGAATCATATGGAAATCTCCTGGTGCAAGGATATGGAAGAGAATGCATGGCATAGAATATGTTAAATCATATCATTTCATCTGTTGTAAAAATGGCCTTAAAAATTTGTCTACACAGGAAATTTAGTGTAGTGGAAGCTAGAGAATGAATTTGCAGTGCTTCAGCTATTCCACCGGGGTGGTGGACAATGCAGAGTAAATCTTACATGGCATCAGCATTCGAAATTCTGGCTATCACCAACTGTCAGAATGCTATTAAACCTTTTGAACAAGGGATATGCACAGCTTTGGGGGACTGAGATTGTCTTTTCTCCCTCATTAACTCCCCACTATGGAGAGGCTACTCTGGAGGAACTTAAGTGCCATGACTGAGGCTGAAGTATAAGGAGGCACCAAGCCTCCTATGCCCTTCCCCAACTCTCTGTGATATGGGACCCAGGGTAAGGGCAGGGAAGGCTGTGCAGATCAGCACACAGTACTCTACAGTGTAGTACTGGAATATGGTAGCAGTTGGATCGTTGGCGATTTGCTCGTTTAGAAGAATGAAATCTATGTATCTGCCCACACTACTGTACCCTACCTCTCCATGAAGGCATCAGATATTTTGTCTGTGTAGTTCTTTGGAAATCTGCTTTTACTATTTCCTTACCTTATTAAGATGTCTAACCACCTCCCTGCTTCTTTCCTGTTTCAAGAAAATAGAAAAGCCTTTTTTTTTTTTTAAAGTCAGGAGATTTTTCAAGGGCAAAGAATAATACACCTCTTATTAAGCAGCTATGCACAGTAAGAAACTTTTTACTAGCAATTTCTCAAGGAATGTTATGACTGGCTGACTTGAAAGAGGCCTATCTAGAATCTCATTAGATTTTCAAGTACTTTAGAAAGCAGTTCTTACTGAATTATCAAACTTGCAGGAAAGCAATGGCAGTTTCATACCTGAGATTATGTACTTCTGTGTTAACTGCAGAAACCTATCAGACTAGTAAGGAGTGTCACGCACTTGGAGCTACTGCAGTAACAGGGTGCTGCTGGGATATGTTGGAGAAGACTCTTTGTAAACACTTTATTTGACTGATTAAATACTGGTTTTCAAAGTGATGCATATATTACATGATATACAGTGATGTATCTCAGTAACTCTTGACCCAGAAAATCTAAAGTGGTTAAGAAAAAAACAAACACCAAAGCCTCATGGGTGTGGAGCACACACAGTTCACACCACTTTACATAAGCAACCTTTGCATACTGCAGTTTGGACAGAGCAGCTAAATCCATCCTCTGCTGGAGACCAGGGCCCCTGCATACAGATGTGCAAAGGCTGGCAGAAATACTGGTTCTTCTAGAGCTAGTTACACCCATCTACAATATTGACTCTGCAAATAACAGAAAATCAGACTGCTATCTTCTAGATGATGGGAGGACTTCTTAGATGCCACCAAAGAATACCAGAGCTTCCTTTTTCTGAATGGAAGCCAAATGTCACATCTCACCTAGCAGCCTTCAAAAATAAAATCAACTAGTGTAAGCTACCCTGTAAACCATAGGAGTGAAACAGAAACCTGCTGTAAGTTAGTCATCCCACTCATTCTAGACAACTATTTTAGGATGGGCTAAATTAGTCTCCTGAGACAGCTCTCCATGACTGTAAAGCAAGCATACACATTAGACTAAACATCCAGTGCATATAGGGCCAGTGTTAAGGGAGGTGAATCACACACAGGCAGCTCTTCATTGAAGATAGTGTTGGTCTCTTGAAGATATCTGCACATGTGACTTTTTGGATGGTATCATACTTCCTTAAATATTTCTGAGAATAAAATAAAATTATTTTTTTATTTGGAAAAACATGTACTCTCTATTACTCTTTTGAACATTTCCACAACGTTCTAGTGTGCGATTCCCATGTAGACAATTTTCCTCAAGAGCCAAGTGTATAGTTAATGCTAGATTTTACACTCATGCTCCAGATTCTCCGTTTGAAGACTTTCCTGTTTCTATTTTTGCCCAACACTTTGTCATGCTGTTTTGCTGCCAGCAGAAAAGACAGTTTCTTGAATACTTTGCTCTTGTAACAAAACAATCCAACCCAGAACATGTTCTAAGGAGACTCTCACCATCATAAAATGCCATTTTACAAGGCCTCAGGCTGTCTTGTCTTTCTCTTGCACTACATTTCTGTTTGCAATTCCACATCAGATGGAGTTGTTGCATGACTCCTGGTCATGCTTTGAAAACTGAAGTGTGAAGCCTGCTCTTAAACTTCTGTCCATAACACTTTGTGAGTGGTTGCTGTGGCTGCGCCAGAAGAGTTGCAAACAGCACTTCCTTCTACACTTTGACCCCAATGCATGTAGACACATCACAGCATCCACACTGGGCTCTGCTGAGCAGCCCCAGGATCTCAGGTCTGTGCAGCATATGGCACTATGCAGAGAAGGTAACGCTTCTTCCTCTCACGCAAACATAAACGCGCACGCTACGATTGCCTGCTTAGCTGTTTCTTCTCTCATCCCTTGGCTCACCATCTTCAACATGTTTTGCTGACAACGTCTCTCTTACACTGCCTCATATAGCCTGCCCCCCCCCCATAAAGCACACAAAGAAAAGCTATGGCAGTATGTGCAGATGAAGGCATAGTTAAAAGGTGGAAATTTCAAAGCTGTTGGGAGCTGGACAGAATGGGTAATTGGCCTGGTGAGAGGCAGAGAGCTGGGATGTGGGTTTAGAGCAGCTGAAGGCTGTTCAGCATCAGCGTGACTACCTACAGGGAAAGCAAGCACCCACTTCCCACACGCATTGAAGCTGCTGTCCCTCAAAGCACACAGCCCAGCAGAGGAGAAGGAAATCTCCTCCTGGCTCGCTACTTCGTCTTAAGACTTGTCTTAGCTTTTCACTTTGTGGTCATCAGATGGCTATTCACAATGTCTCGCCAATGAAACAGATGCAATTTTTGCAAAACAAAAGAAGTTTCCTACCATGGAAAGTCCCAAAGCGCTGAGAAAATAGGTTGATCTCCACCCATTGTCTGTTTCAAAACTTCCTTCTCAGCTTCAAATTACAGCTTTGTAATGAAATTAAGGGAGAATCAGATAAACAGAGAAATCAGAGTTTGCCGGTACAGTATTAACAACATGCAAGCTACTTTTTCGTTTGTTTGCTAAAAATAAATAAAAAACCCCGATCTTTTAAGAATTTTAATTTGCTTCTCATCCTCAGCAAAACAAAATGAGCCCCAAAAGAACTGCATGTTCTTATGCAGAAGCACGTCCTACGCTCTCCCGGGGCTGATAACGGCGGGAGGTGTGGCTTGGGCAGCAGGCAGCGAGTGGCGGGCAGCGGGGCACCGGGCGGCGGGCAGCGGGGCACCGGGAGAGCTGGTAGCGGGCGGCGGGCAGCACGGGGCCGGCAGCTGGTACGCTGCTGCCCCCTCCTGGCCAGCCCTGCCGGCCGTAGCGCCCACCGGGGTCACGGCCACGTAGAACTTCTCATGTATTTTTGAGATGCGGTGCGTGGCATTTTATAAAGGGACGAGAAGAAGGGAAGGCAAAGGCGAAGGGCTGGCAGCACCCTGCTGGGGTGCCTGGCCGGCTGTGTCCCGGCTCAGCTGCTTGGCAGTCACTCACTACACAGCTCCTGAAATTTTATCATGGGGGTGAAGTTATTCCAGAGTCACCTAAGTCAAGGATTGATTCTATTAGCACTGTAGTTAGGGTGGGAGTACCAAAGGAGAGCTGCTGTATACAGACAGGCTGCTCCTAGAGCAGTGTCTCTTGCTGCATTTGTAAGACATCCCTCCCATGACAGAGGATACATAATCGAATTAAAAACAGACAGACAAACAAAACAGAAACATTGCCAGCCAGTTTACATGGGGATCTAAAACAAAGCTTTTCTCCATAAACCTCAGTCTCCCACTGAAAACGTGTTGAGATAAATTATTTCTTTGATGTACTTACTCCTTGTATCAAAAGCTCAGACCTTCTCTGAAGGGTCAATCTGCTCATGTTCCCTCAGACCAGGAGAAAAGTCTCTTGATACTTAAATCTGAGGCTTGAGAAGCCTCATCTGACCTCAACTACTGCTTTCATCCACTGGAACAAACCCAACCACACAGGATGACATGCAGCGCTGCGTAAATCAGAAACATGGTAGGACTCAGCAGACTGGGAGTCAGTGCAGCTCTAGAGAGCTCATACAATCTGTCCTTGCCTGGTCTACAGCATCTAGTGGCCAGCCAGCTCCTGCTTCAGCCTTCTCCCAGGTAACTCTGAGTGAAATGCTGTGCACATACCCAAGCCTGAAGTCACATCAAAGCAGATTGCTAAGGTAAGACCCCTTCTGAGAGAAAAGTCCAAAGACTTTATCAGGCCTGGATGCTGTGTTTGGAAAACCTCAAACTGTGATCTGGAACGCTGAGGAGTAGAAGTTCTCTAAAAGGATGGCATGAAACAACTTAAATTGCTAGTCTTTCTCTAAGATCTCATTAATTTTCAGGGTGAAGCCTCAGATTGTTGGATCTCACCACAGCTCTAAAACTGTTTAGACCACAAGAGAATCTCCTGGAAGCCAGTATAATAAGACTGATTAACCACTTAAACTCTACTTAAGAACTCAAAATAGGTCTTAAGTGGAAGATGGTACAGCTTACTCTATAAAAACTCATGATGCTTGTTTTTGTAGTTCCCCTGATGATGCATGCACTCTTGGCAGCTTTCACACTCAATGCAATGACACCAATGTGTACGGCTAAATTCTGAAGGAATATTCAACTTTTATAATTGCTCTTTAGTTACTGGCGTTAAGGCTCAAAACAAAACATAAAGTCTTAGACCATATACAAGCTGTGATGCTGGCAGAATTTTGAATTATTCATGCAGTATACCTGCACATGGGACCTCCTGCATTACCTCTTACCACCACTGTATTTTCTTCACAGGGATGGGTTAGATTTATAACCCAAGAATGCATTACTGTTGCCTATAGAAAGAAAAATAACCAAGGGATTTCTAGCTGATATACAAAAACAAACACAAACAAACAAACAAAAAACCCAAGCAAAAAACCCCAAACACAAACAAACAAAACAAACAAAACAAAACAAACACCCAAGCAAAAAAAGAAAGACAAAAGATAAGAAAGCAAACAAACCCCAAAATAATAATAAAATAAAATTAAACAAACAAACAAACAACAAACCACACCCACCAAACACAAACTTAAACTTGACTTGATGACTTGGCAAAGTCTTTACACACATTAGATAAAAGACTTAGGAAACAGATGCTCCTTCTTACTGTCAGCCAAGATCTTCTGTATCCCTACAAATTTTTAATCAACTAACATATGATACCACTTTAGGAAAACACACCATTATGATTTTGCATTTACATAGTTTGTTTCCTACAGAACTACTCTCAAGATCTAGCCACTGTAATACAACCTAGTAATTTTTATTCCTATACTTTAATCCATAAGCAAAGAAATAAAAAGAGAATTGCTTTAACTCCAAACAAAAAGTAAAACTCATTTTCACATGGTTTCCAGTAATGGATGAATTTCCTCTTACCCTGCTGAAACTCACCAGTCTGTATAGAAAACACAATTTTCTGCAAAATTATACGTAAAAACTGTTGACTTTGACTTAAAGCCCCTGAAAACCCAATCCATTTTTATGGGCAAAGCTAAACCATCAAGGCAAAATTTAATGGAGATTGGCAATATCTGCACAAGGTGGTTCCGACATATACATAACTTTAATAATGTGTTTTAACTTCTTTAACGAAACCTCAGTTGCTAAAGAAGAACAAATGTGGATTTTCAACAATTTTAAGACTTTTGGGGTGCAGAGCTTCTTGACATTTGTATAACACTTCCTAAAAGGGGCTCATAAGCAGCAGTGGATTCCCAGCCACTGATAGGAAGACAAAGTTTCTACAAATGGCAAAGGAGCAGCCAGGGAGGCATGGACTGTGCCAGACCTGGTTAAGGTCCTGGGCTTTGCCCCACTTCACCCAGGCTGCCTCCTCCCTGAGCCATCCCCTTGAGGGATGAGCAGGAGGCAGGAGAACTTCAGAGGGTCCCACTGTGCTTCAGCACGCACACCTCACTGCAACAGGAGCACCTTCATCGACTAATGGCAGAGCACAAGGGCTTACAACTTGCCTCCATACCCAGGTCTGCTGCCCACAGCCTGTAGTGCAGTCTGCATCCAGCATGACAGCACACACTTCAGGATAAAGTCCAGATTTAGGTATTCCTTGAACACTTTCAATTTCAATTAAAGTGGTAGAGAAATGCATCTAGACAAACACTCTCGTTTTAATATGCTCACCTAGGATATCTAGCTCTGCCTTGAGGGAGGTCTGGATTGCCCTGCTTATATTTAAACAGAGCCCTTGATTCTAAATTGTTGATGGAAGTACCCTAAAGCAAAGTGAAAAGGTAAGAACATTACAGATGATTGGATGGGCAAAATTACCTCTCTTTCTTAATCCAGACTCCCGGATAATGAAAAGCACTGCTAAAGTCTCTCAGAGGTACTTTACCAGTTTAGGCTGATGCTTTGTCATACAAACAGTAGCTAATCTGCTATTGTTTTTTTGGGTTTTTTTTTCCTAACTGAGCATTTCAACCTTGCCCTATCACCAAATCAGTATCTACTAAGCTCAAAGCTATACACAATGCCCACAATGTCCATGTCCCCTCCCCCCTTAACAAAGAAGATAAAACATCCTATGTTTGCAATACACACAATGAAATTTCTAGATAATAACAAAATGTATTAAATTAAAACTTCATATAAATTTTTTAACTTACTGAACTATTCTCCTCCTCCAGCAGAGTGTTCTGCACAAGCTATTAGCAACAAGAAGGGAATTTCCTCCTCCTCAGACTATTCTTGAAATAGATTGCAGTAAGTCTTCCTTTCTGAACTCAGACTTCAACAGTAAAAGGAAGCAACTCTCAATCTACAGGCAGGAACAACCTCACAAACTGAAAAAAACAAACCAGCACCCCCCCTCCCAAAATTCTGGCTACAACTATATTAAAGGTCAATACAGCCATTTAAGAAAGAAGATCTCTATGAGCTGTTTTAAAAGGTTTCCTACTGCAGAAACCTAAATCACAGTATAATCCTTACTCTCCCTGCCTTTCAAGTCCGGAAAGCTCTTTGTTAAGATCACTCATAGTAAGGAAACAAGTTTTCACTCACCCTGTATGTTTATTTTTATAACCCAATATTGTAAATAAACCAGCAACACTTTATGGAGAGCAATAGTGGACAGCCAGCCTTTACCATGTTAAATGAAAATTTCTACATCAGAATTAGAATTCACCTCTTAATGACAGGACCAGCACTCAGAAAACAAATAACAAAAAGGCTCAAGTGGTAACGGCCTCCTGACAACTTTACTCCAAGCAGCTCTGATTAATAGGCAAGACAAAAGCAAGATATTTCCTAAGTGGCTGTATAAATGTGCACTGCACAGCATGGGACAATCTTATTTTGAAGATCTCAATTAAATGGAAGCCAAATCAATAGTTAATCCATATGCTAGTCCCTAAGATCAGCATTGTCTATAGCAATGATGAAAGGTGGGCATTAGTCCACTTGTCAGACTGCTGAGTTTAGTAACAGAAAATAGAGGAGCCCTGCGTTTTTGGGGTTTCTTGGTTTTTGTTTTTGTTTTTTTTTTAAGACACAGTGTTCTCTGTCTCTTCTTCGTTTCCTCAGTCTGAACCAGATTGCCTCATCTCTTAAAGACTGAGGAAGGGGGCTTTGTACAACAGCTTGTGAGAGTCCCTCTTAGAGATGCCTTTGTATCATTAAGGGACTTTGGCAAAGAGAGGCTGATGTTGCACCTCCAGATAAAGCAACCTCAGCATTACTTAGAACCTCAAGGATGGAAGGCCAGAATTGTCCCTGTGTAGCCCATGTCTTCACCCTGGGATCTAATAATGAAGCTTTGTAAGCTCTGCTGTGCAATAAGCACTTCAGCCTTGACATAACCTTCCCAGGACTCCTCTGTGGAGACTGTGTTGACAGAAAAAGTTCTCCACAAGATTTTCAGTAGCATTGGATGTGTAATCACTGGCATCCTGAATATATCGTGCCACTCCTAAACCTACCAGTCCTTTACTGTTATATATTTCCAACCTTGGTATAGACTTGAGAAACAGAGAAACCATGATCTAATATTTCTATGTGAGATAGAAGAATTTTAACAGCACAGCAGAATCATCACCTTCCATAAAAAGCAAGAGAATGAATGTCCTTCCTGACAATATACCTTCCTCTGCCCCAGATCAACTTAGGACAATCTGATCCATGATCAAAAAGACCAAAGTGCTTTGCTCTTCTCTGTGGAGGTTTTATTTGCTGTATCAGAAGCCCAGGATGCTTACTCAGGCATTGAAGTTAGATGACCAAAAGTCATCTTTGAAAGTAACAGACCAAACTGGAATTCCTCCCTGACTCAAAGCCTCAATGTAACAAAATGTCTTTTCACAATAGAGAAATACAAATTATGGGCAGATGCTCCATCAGTGAAAAGAATAATCACAAACTGAAAACAGAAACTTGGATAAACAAAGCATGCAGGAAATTCAGAAAGAACAGCATTGGGGTCAATGTGACAAAGAGAACTGAAATTGAAAGATACTCTCTGTTGGGAAAAGTATGAAGAAATACAGGAAAAATATTTCCACAAGTTATCTGGCAAAGAAATCCTCCATTAGGAAGCAGAGAAATAAAACTGAACATGCTTCTAGGAGAAATGCAGAGACATTTGATGGCTCATGGCTACCTGCCATCTGATTAGCAGTGAATGTTCCTACTATATAGGCAGAAGGTATGGAACCACACCAATAAACTGAAATCCCATCCTGGAAAAGCATGTGATAATACTTTAATTAACACTGGGAATGTCTGCATGTCACAAAACATCAATAAAAATTGTTACAGATCTATTTAGCTGTTGATGATTTTTATTTCATATGAGAAAAAAAAGAGTGCTGTCTCAGACTAATTAGGTTTCCATACCAAAATCCAGGTTCGTCTAAATAACAGACTAAATGCTAACAGATGCTGTCCTGATTTCACATTTAAAATCCAAGACAACGGTTCCCAAAGTAGGGTCCCAAGCTACATAGGGCCTGTCAATTTTGTTGGGCCCTGTAGGAGAGCTCTGCAAAATTGAAATCTCATTTTACAGTGCCCATAAATCATCCCTGGGGAGTAAAGACAGTGCACTTACCCTTCGCCCCTGCTAGGAATAGAGATAAAAGGAGGGTAGTGACAGGACTCAGTCATAGGCTGCATTCACAGTTTGCATGAAATTGTTATTTAGCAGTGAATGAAGTTTCCAGAATGCTCTTTACTAAATTCTCATATTACTCACCATGTTATCTCTGATTATGAAGTTACGGAAGGTTTGTTTGCTGTTGCTAATACTTGATTATTTAAATGAAAACCATTACTGACTGGAGCCTCCTCTGTCAGTCACCCTGAACGCAGCTAGGAGATAGACAGGGAGAAGCAGCCACTGCAAGGTTCATACACTGCAGCTAAAATGGACACTCAGAAATTTCATCCCAGTTTTTCCAAAAACTTGGTGTGTCCCTGTTTTGACTTAATTCCCTTCCAGAAAGTACTGGTATAACATCTGACAACCTGCTGAGGCTGCACGTGTGTATCTTCCACAGCTGCTAGAGAACCTGTCGCTTCTCAAGAATAGTCCCTTAAATAACCCACTGTAACATATTTCAGAAGGGTCCACTGCAGGGCTGTCATGCCAGTATCACTGCAGAGACTTGTTTCAATGGTGGCTAATGTTTTTACCTCAGTCACATAATTCTTAAAACTAATAAACCTATGCTTATGTTTTGACAACCCTGATGCCACAGTGAGCAAAATTTTTGTATGAATTTAATTCCATCTTCCAGACAACCTAAGCTGAATCCAACATGCAGTGATCCCATCACTCTTCCTCATGCCTCATTGCTTCTTGGACCTCTGTCCTCTCCACTCCTGGCTGCACTGGCCCAATGTCAGCAGAAACAGTGGGAGTTACCCCTCTCCCTTAGCCTGCAACCCAGCATCCAGAGCACCACCCCAATAAGGGGAAGTCATGGACAAAATAGCTCAGTCAAAGGAGAGTCTGGTGACAAAGCATGTGTGCTTATGTTAGTTCTGTGGTGGCAGCACGGTACCTGGAGGTGATTAAAATCACAGGACAAGAAGCAGATGCTCAGGTTCTTCTCTTGGAGTTAAGGTATTTAAAAGACACCATGGGTGGGTGCTATCAACTATCACTATCTCATTGCCGGTGCTGGGCTGTGGCACTGCAAGAGGCAGGCAGTAGATCTGGTACTGAAGACTTGGGCATTATTTGGAGCTAGAGACTTGGCATGATAAAGACTGCTGAATGTCAGTGACAACACTTCTGTGTCCTCAGAGGAGGTTTCTAAGATTGCAAGTTTTTTATCTGATTTAAATTCTTTCTCTAATCTGCCTGCGTCCCCACAACAGACAGGGACAAAATACAGTCACTATTAAATGACACAGGAGCTGCACAGTACTTGGAGTACTTTGACAAGTAAGGAAGTAAAAAACTTTTAACTTAAGAGCCCACTAGAATAGAATAAAGAGAACACCACCAGTGAGTTCAAGAGCAAACAAAAGCCAAATGCCACTTCCAACTGGTGACAGCTGAAATAGAACACAACATTGGAGAGACAGGAATATGGGAAGCTGATTCATTAAAAACCAATGAAGTGACAATTCATTACAGTGAAAAAGAAAATCATCCTTCTAAAGAAATTTCTGTAATGTTACAACTGTTCTGTCATGTTAATATACCTTATTAAAATTAAGGCACATTGACTGGCATATATAAGGATGAATCTCAGTAGTAAATGTATGGTCCAAAAATACAAATTACAGATAAAGAAGTGGTTACTGAAACTTCCAGAAAATGCACACACATCACGTGAATTAGAATAGAATCGCAGAATAGACACAAAAATATACCTTTGAAAGACAATGAATTGCAAGATGGATGACCCCTGAAAACATAATAGAATGGGTGTAGGGAACAGAGATGTTGATGCACAGAACTGCAACATCCTAAGAATGAAGAGCAGAGAAAAGGAAGAATGTCTAATTGTAATTAAAATGAATATCATAATCATAGATGTGCCAGGTCTGCGATTGATTACAATCATAACTCCTATTGTAAATTTATCTTTCAAGAGAGAGCACAGAGCACAGTGGAGAAAAAAGGATGTAGTTCCTAAAATACAGAGCTATTCTGGAACCAGTAAGTGTTGGTCAGAAAGAAAAGGCACGCAATTTAGGGACGTGTGCGTGCCCTGGAGGACGCACGCACAACCACAGGGAGCTTTCAGATGTGAAGGACAAGCTGAATGCGCAGGATACAAGACTATCCCACCTACCCAGCCACAAAACCAAATCTGGGTTAATTTATTATTATTACATGGAAGTTTGCAGTGCTGTTACACACATGCTAAGACTGTTGCAAATAATTAGTGCTCAAAGCCATGAATTTATCTCATGTGTGCACTAAAATACAATCACAAAAAAGCATGGCTCCATTTTATGCTGTCCTTTCGCTTTTTTTTCTAAAAATAAAAAATAGAAGAAATTATTTTTAAAAAGATTGCTCTAAGCAGAAATATATTATCAGAGTTTGGAAGCAGATCTCAGAGAAAGCAAGCCAAGTCTTCAAGGGAGCAAAAGCCCCTTGAATAGCAAGAAGTGAAGGGAGAAGCAGCAACAAACATCTAAAAATAGAAAAGTCCAGTAGGAAGTTCCCCTATAGAGATTTAATCTGCTATTGTACTCAGATCCTGGCACTACGAGTTAAAATCTACAAGAAGCTATCATCTTTAATACATCATCTCCTTCCTACTGTTCTTTAAAGCAAAGAAGCTGATTAAACATCCTGCCACACTCCGGTAACCTTAACAGTGCATTTTTTCATTTCACGCTGCAAAAGGTCAGTCACATGTTAAATTGCTCTTCTTTGTGTGAATTTACACTAAGCACAGGACTAAGTCAATAAGGGGTATAATTCTGGTCTTCCCAGCAAGCCAAGCACTAAAAAGTCGTAGATAGCATCTCATTTCAGAGAGATGTTAAAAATTCAAGTATTTCTCACTCTTTTAAAAAGTTTGACTTTTGCATTTGCTTAGAGAAACTCCTGATTAACTAGTGTGGTATATTTTACTGGGGTATGAATATCTCTGAAAACACTAAAAAAGCAAACTCCTTTACCCTCATTTTGCAAACCAGGTAAGAATCTTGAAGGTTATGGCTTTATAGTTACTTAAAACTTAAGTTTAAAACCTAGAAGAAAGTTTTAAAGCTTTTCATGATAACAATAAATCCAACAATACAAATGTGAAAATTTTACACATCTAGTGTATATTAGCATTTAATTTAAGAACTGGTATTACTCCATGCACACCTCAGTGAACAGCTGAGCTACTGACTGGAAAAAAAAATAATTTCTATACAGTCGCCAAAATCCCATT
Source organism: Megaceryle maxima (assembly GCA_024605025.1). NCBI lineage: Eukaryota > Metazoa > Chordata > Aves > Coraciiformes > Cerylidae > Megaceryle > Megaceryle maxima. The sequence continues at coordinate 7,556 of JANHGN010019532.1, read as the reverse complement.
GCCAATAAGTGAAAGATTTGTTTTACATTTTATGGGAAATACAGACATCTGTGAAGTGCAGTTTTTGAGATCCTTGCTGTTACTTGACAATTCTTTTAGGTTTTTGTGGATTTGGGTACCTGTTGAAGTTGGTGGGAAAATATGTTTGTTTTTTTAAAGGCACGTGGTTGGAGCTGGGTAATGCTTTTCATGCAGGACATCATGGGATGGGTCCCAAACCATACTTTAAGTCACTTCCCACTCATCCTCATGAAAATAAAAACACACAAGTGTCTTCTCCAAACTGTCATGACAGCACGTGGGGTCAAAAGCATGGAAGGGGATATGGGGAGGGTATTAACAAACATTTCCCTACAAATAGAAACAGGCTGGCCATAACCATTTCTACCCCTGCAGTACAGGAGATGAAATCAAGTAGTAAAGGTAAGTGCTCTTTGCACAGCAGGAATGCTAATTCTGGCTAAGGAAATGAGTGATGGACCACAGAGCTTTCCAATATGCACTGTAAATTCAAAAACTGAGCTGGTTTTTGAGATGGAAACTCTGTGTTTCCCCACTGCTGCTGTCTGGGACCAACGGGGGGATTGGACTGAACACGAGCCCTCCCTCCAGCTGTGGACTCTGAAACAAAAGCAAGCCGCCAGGACTTTAGAGCAGCCCTAAGGCCAGGCACATGGGCTGGGAAGCTCCAGCAGCCCCTGGCACTAACCCTTCCTACCAGCCCAGAAGGGCTGCAGCTGTGCAGCCAGCCCCAGGGCTGTGAGGCACTCTGCATTGCTGCAAGTCAGATGATGTTCTACATATCAAAGTTATGTGCACAACCAGTAGGGTCACCAAATACAGCATGCAGTGTAATAATAGTTAGCAGGTATCTACACTTGGAGTTTCACAGAGTCCATCAAACGAAAATGAAAGGCAGGATGGACCTTCACTGCAACTCCCTTGGTTTTATGTACTTTAAGTACAGTGACCTGGATAAGTAAATGGATGGACTCCATGCCGCGCTGGAGTACATCAGCTGTGCTCTCTTACCTGTGCTGCAAATGTATCCAAAACTTTCAAACTCCCCTTCCCCTTCCATTCTCATTAGGCTTTAAAGAAATAATAGGTACCATGCTTTGGTGCACAATTCGGTTGTCCCCTTGGTATACATGACATTAAGAAAAGCACAGGCAATTATTTACAGCTGTCCACAATTAGCAGTGCACACAAAACTTCTGATTACAGGGGAAATGTAAACCTCATCCTCACAGGATAGAAAGGCATATATCCCAATCTGAATACACAGTGTACTTACTGCTGTTGGCATTTGCATTTGCTAACGTTTGAATCTAAAAATACAACATTAATATTCTATTAATAGTGTACTTATACAGAATTTCCTTTCTTTTTCTTTAATATACAAAAAAAAAGAGGACAATTCTATATTGTGAAACAATTGGCCAAGATACTGCCAGATCATCAAATCCCTTATCATTTCTCAAAAAGATGCACGGAGCTCCTTGTGCACTGCCTCGCTGCGTTTCACGCCGTGCAACATGCACAACCACTACTGAGAGAAACTGAGCACACAAGCACTGAAGAGGTGACAGCACAGACTGACAGCATGCCTGGTAACTCCCTCACAGGATGAGAACAGAGAGGGTCTACAAGAGACCACCAAAAGTCAACCACCTTTCCAGGGGTAGGGAATGAAGCAAACAAGCCATGTTAAGAGTGGATCCAGCTAAAGGCTGATTTTGTGCAGCCACAGCTGCCAATAGGTGAGGAGCCACCTGCACAAGAAGGATCAACCTACCTGACAGCTTGTTCCCATCCAGCACCACGGTGTTTTTCCGCAATGAAGGAGATTCATCATGGAACAGAAAGTAGATGGTTTGTGGGGTTTGTTGTTTTGTCTTTTTTTTTTTTTTTTTTTATTCTGGGCTTGCAGGACATAAGCCATAGTTTCATGAACTTTAACCTGGCATGAGATGGTAATGTCACTGGAAGAAGACATCCCTTCTTCCCTAAGCTGCTCACTTCCAGTCCCTGTCTCCACAAACTTCTGCACAACCACACACTGAACTGTGACAGGACAGGGAACTGACTCTACTGAAACTAATCTCTTTTTAAAAAACACCCCAAATATTTTATCTTTTTTTTTTCTTTTTTTTTGGGGGGTTGCTGGTTTTACTGCAAAACATAACTCACACTGAGACTCTATTAGAAAAGAGGAAATGATTAATTGTAAAATAGGTTAAACATTAGAGTAGTGAATTGGTACAACACTATTCCATATACTTTATTGGAAAGCTAATCATAATTTTTCTCACCTATTCCAGTGGCTTTTTATACTTTTAAGATAATTTAAAATTTCTTTGATACTGTGCCTGTTGGGGACACTTAGTAGGTGTGCTGAACATAAGGCACAGAAGATAATTACCTTGCTCTACTTGGCAGATGTAGCCTATAGGTATGCTAGTCTCACTGCATACTGTCTTGTCTAATCTCAAAAGCAAAGTGGTCCTGAACACACTCACGTCTGAATCAGAGCTCTTACTTCCCACAAAAATTCAACCACTTCTGGTGCACCATATGGCAGCAATCCTGTGTCAGCAGCACTGTACAATATTTTTTCAGAAGACTGAAGAGGAAGTTCTCCACATGAAACTGAAGAGAGATTTATCCCACAAAAGTATGCAACACATCATTACCCAAACCGGAACGAAAGCAGGACATCAGCACTCAAATTTTATGGGAGCTTTAACAGTGAAGGGTCAGGGATTCGATCTGATGTCCAAGCAAAATGCCAGTTACAGTTTGTGCAATGCCATCAGACAGACAATGCAGTTTTGCTGAGAAACTATTAATTTAATGTTATGGAAGCAAAATATTCAGCTATGAGATTCCATTATATTTGGAGCCTTTGACCCTGCTTTATCCTGGAGTTCAAGCCCCGATAATCTATGTGCTTGAAGCTCATCTTGGTGAATAATGGAAAATTCTGCTCCATTTCCTCTGGGACTTTATGCTTATTAGTCACAGCATACCAATTAAAAGCTTTGTTAGAAAACCAGAGGAATGTGACACAGCACATGTACAAACCAGGAAGCTTCATTCACATATAACATGGATGAATGGCTCTGTATGGAAAGCCAAGCATCGCATTAGCAGGTCGTGTGCATCAGCATGCAAGATCAACAAAAGACGTGCAAGAATTTTTAAGTCAGCACTCTCAGTAAGCAACGGATTTTCATTTTGAACAATGAGAGTTACAGTATTTTTCACAGACTACACCTTCCAACTAAAAGTAACATAAATTGTTTTAGAAGTTATGCTTTCTGGCATTGCTACTTTGGCAATCATCTAGTAGGAAATCACTGAACAGCTACTGACCAGATTCTTTTCCTAACCATCAGAGGTGAAGCTGAGGTTAGTGCCCTGGCAAGCTACTTATAGGAACTAGAATAACAACCATTTTCAAAAGGGATTATTGCCACTATGAACCACTGTCAAGTATCTGTAGCAACAATTCTCAATTAAGGAAAGAATAAGACTCAGCGTCTGTGCTCTGATCATGCAGTTAATAACCGACTCTGTCTCAATCAAAACAAAAGTGGGATTTAACATGCAGATTTATTTTTGCAACAGTTTGCATTACCATTCTATGTTAAATCATTTGTAACAGAACTTGAAAAATAATGGTCAGCTAAAGCCGTAAAAAATTAAATTTGTTACGTTTTATTAACCCTTAATTCTAATTCCAGCATTTTCCTCGCAGTGAATGAGTTGCTCCCAGGAGATTTTAGGGTTAACAACTTCTATCAGCCACATGCTATAAACCCAGCAGAGGCAATAGCTCTACCTTTCAACTTATATTTTCATTTCTACATTTCAAATGCAGTATAATGGTGATGCTTAGCATATTTCTTCTATTATGACAGAATACTTTGTAAAATATTCCATCTGTGACAGGGATGATCACATTATGAAGACTGCAGCATGAACAATGCATCACAGAGGAGAAAACATTTTTGAAGGATAATAGGGTCTAACAGACACTTGGAAGGACCTTTTGGGAGGGATTTGGGACATGCTGGAGCAAAGTCCTGGTTGAGAACAACAGACCTTCTTTGCCTCCACCATCCCTGCATCCCCTCGTGCCCCAGCAATGCCTGTGCCATCACTGAGCTCACTATCTGTCCCTGTCTGGCAGTAACCTAGTAATAAAAAAGGAGAAATAAATCCTTGGGTGACTAGCTCTAGCTGGACCTTACTAATGCCAAGTCACTGGCTGGAGGGTAACAGTTCCCATGTAACCAGCTCCAATAGCAGCATGTCTGCACTGGGATCCCATTTGCACACACAGCTGTGGCAGCTCCCATGGCCCAGTGGGGACCATGACTCTTCCCTACACAGGGTCTGGCCAAAAACTCAGTGGAGTTTATTCCTCCTCTGGCACAGTAGGAACATCGCTCTTTTTCTGCCCTTTTTCTCACCAACACATCCCTACATCCTTTCCTCACAGTGACAGCAACCCACCTAATGGGCCCATGAGTCAACGTGATGGCCATATCCCCAGCATCCTCTGCACCTCTGCAGCCTCAGCTCTGTCACAGAAATACAGGCTGTAGCAAGGCTCAGGGACAGCCCCATTCCCATCTCACCCCAGCACAGCATCAAGAGGCAGCAGGGGGGAGGGGAGAAGTGGTCTTGTGCTTCCTAACCTGAGCATAACCAAAACTTGTTGACTGTGGGTGTGGTCCCACCAAGCACAGGAAGAAGCCAAACTTTTAAGAGCTCCCTCTTAGAGAAATCTTCACTCGGTCTCCTTTCTTTGTACCTACAAGTAATTGTGGCTGAATTTTATATATTTATATTTAACTTTAAATAATTTGCTCAGGTTGTAGGAAGAAAGTGTCCACTTGGGAAAAAAAACCTCACAGTTTATGAATCCCTGCTGCCGGGAGCTGTGGCACTATGGTGCCTTGTTGAAGGAGTGGGCTCGGCTGGGCTTGACGTGCTCCTCAGGGCTGGGCTGAGACCACATCCATTACCACAGACCACAATCCACCACGCCGCATGCTCCGCACACCTTTGCTGCATCACATACGCCGGGCCCCAGGGGAGAATCTCATCAACTTCCTCCTCAGCTGTCAAAGGAATGATGCCAAGCAAAGCCAATGACAATTCCAAGGGAAGCTAAACAAGGTAAAACAAGTTAATGGGATGGATCCTTCTCCAGACCCTCCCAGCCACAACTGACACTTCCTTTAAGAAAGGCTGTGGTTTTCCTCACATTTAGATCTGATGTGAAGCTGTTCAGTGGTGTATTTAGTGAAGGTATAAAGGCAATATGAAAAATGAAATAAATAGCTAGCTTCTTTGTATGAATTCAAATAAGAGGATTAAAGCTGCTCAGAAGTGCTATTTTTTTCTGCCAGTTTGCACAGAGCTTTTATCACAAATCCACATCCTCCTTGGGAGATGTGGGAGGAGAGTGTAGGAGCTCTTGAAAATATTCCATGGTATTTTGAACCTAAAGACCTAAGAAGTTCTTGAGTTTAGCACATCCCTGTTCCCAGTGAAATTCAAAATAAATTTTTGATTCTTCATTTGGTTCTTGGATTTTGAGCATTTAATTTAAAGGAAGATAATATTTTCACATTTTTTAAATTGTAATTCTACTTTCAAGATTCTTTTTTGGTTTAAATCCATTTTTGATCTCAGGAGCTAGAACACCAAGAAAACCAAATGCTGGTAAAAGACAGGAGATTTTTTTTTTCTATCGGTATCAAAGATGTCTTGCTTAAAACAATACATTTATGAGTTCACAGTCATAGTAAAGTAACCTAAAAAGAAAGTAATTACAAAATAGTAATAAAAAAAACCCCTTGCTCAAATGTCTGTTACTTTGAATCAGGCTGATGGCTGCTAACACATCATACTAATGTTAAGTGGTTGTAGGGAGGCAATTTTCTCTTAATGTTCACGGGCAGGTCACACACAGTCTCTCACTGAAGTATCTGCTCTTTTATTACTCTAATTTTTCATGTTGCTTTTCTACTTTGTGTTTAATGGATACAGCTGCAAGTAAAAGTTAGACCATTATCTTGAGATAGGTATATTCTCATTCAATGACACATTAAACATACTCTTATTTTAAATAGAATTTTATTTCAATGTAAGACAAAATAATTCAAAAACTACCAGTATGAGTTTATCCCTCTAATCACTTACTTAATAAAAGAGTTGAAAGGAACTACTCATGAATGAGTGGAACAGAACTTGACCATAAAATATTTTGTTTCAGATATCTGTTTACAGACCATACCAAAACCATTTACTAATAAAAAAATAAGAATACTTCTATATAGACAGGTTTAAATAACTTATCCATTTTCATCATTAGAAAGGTGAAAAAAAATTTGGTATAGAAAAGTCAAGTAAACTAATGAACTGGTAAAAAT
>JANHGN010019529.1:49059-82621 GCA_024605025.1 Megaceryle maxima | reverse complement strand
TAAAAATTTATTATTTCACTGTTACCAAATAACTGAACATTAGTGGTGGGACCACTAGAGAGAGACCACGAATAATAAGGTTATTGCTTTAGAGATTTTGTGTTCTACATTTGCCAGGGTTGTCTGTGCGGTATCTTTGACAAGGTGGTTGGTGTCATGGCATCATTATGACCTCTTGAAGTGTATCATGCAACATGAATTAGTCTTTTGCAAATGTACACAGGCCAGAAGGGAATGAATTAAAACCTTATTATATAATTTTCAAGTCTCTCTAATCTCTTTCCTTTTTAGGCAAGTTTAGCAATTTTACAAAATCCCATTTGTGCTAAATCATGTTAGAAGGAGCCTAATAAGAGCTTTATTTCTTGGTACTCAATCATATTTCATTTAAAAAGCAAAAGCACCACAAAAACATTATTAAATACCATTGAGATGCAACTGCTCGGAATTAACAGTGTTTTTCCTCTGTGCCATGCAATTGTTACCTGCTTGCAGAACTACTACAATACAAAACAGATAATAGGTGCTCACAACATCAGGGTGTGTACATATTTACGTGTGTGCGTATATAGATGTATAACCACTGGTGTGGTAAGCTTACATACGTGTATTGTGGTATATTACTGTTGTAACATAATACTCTTAAAAGCATCTTTTCCTAGATGATCTCCTGCTAGCATTTATCAGTTTTATTCTTTTACTGATTGATACCTTTTTCTATGATGTGCTGTTTGATACATGGGACTTCATGGATTTAACAGTTTTATTAATTTGAGAGGTTTCCTCTGCACAATAAAATGTCTCAGTATGACAAGGGAAGTATCATAAATTAATTGATTTGTCACCTATCCAAATGTAAGCCAGCAGTGCTTTCATTATTGTGGTTATTTCCCTTCAATTATCTGCAAACTTAAAAAAAAAGCTACATAACATCCCTCTATCAACTGACAGAGGAAAAAAAATGCAAATGTGACTGGGTTTCACAAATAACCTTCAAATTATTGGTACTTCATATTAATTTTGATCCTTAAGGTACAATCTTCCTTGAGATAAACTAAATATTTATCCACGTATTTTAAGTGAGCTTGGTCTCCCAGGAAAAAAAAAAAAACAGAGATGTCAAACATTTTCAGTGTTTGAACATGTAGCACTGTTGTTACAGAGGACTGCATGCTTCCAACGTGATATACTTTCTCTCTAAGACAGACTTCCTCATACCTATCACTTCTGGGATCATAAAAGAATTCTATAAAATACAAACAGTTCTTATCAGTGTCTTTAGAAGAATATGATTTTTTTCAGCATATACAACTGGGTCCTTCAAAGGAGGAGGCGTGCAGAAATGGCATAAAATCCTGATGCTAGATTCTCCCAGCTGTCTTCAAAAGTGACAAACTAATACCTTATAGCTTTATTTACATATTTACTCCTGAAATAGTTGTAGCTGTTTAAAAAGTTGTTCTCTTTTCACCCATTGCAAAACAAGGTGATATAAGCAGTCTTACATTGCACTGAGATGGACCTGGAATACTCGTGCTTTACCACAGCCCAGCTATAGGGTAGTGATTTCTTGAAAGGTAAATTTTTAAACTTTGAAATTAAGCAAGTATTGTGAGATGCATTAAATTCTCTGGGATTCTGATTGCCAGAGAGTCTGGTAGAAAGTATGAGAAATGCTGTTACTGGGAATGCTGCAGCTGATTCCGTTAAATAAAAGTTGCTGATTACACCCTATTAAATGAAATTTTGAACTCTCTACACTGGATGTTATGCTTCAGATAATATTAGTTACTGGCACTCCTCTAGGACCGCTTGATTTTCTGGTGAAAACAAATTCCAGAAGGGGTCATCACCTCATTTGTATTGTAGTCATGCCTGGAGGCTGGGAACCAGTTCTGCTGGGCACCTGCTCAACAATACACAAAGAGTTTGTGGCTTCTTGTACGACTATTGGAATAGACATAAGATGGACACAGCTTTCAGAGAGTTTGGAGAGTTATATAAATTCATACCGAGAGGGACATCACTGTGCTACATTTTGAGTCCCTTTTAACAAATCTCACTCCTTAGTACATAAAATTCCATTTAACCCATTAGAGATTTCTTAGCAAGACACCATATATTGATTTATGGGCTTTGGATACTTGTACATCTACTACATTCCCAGGTAAATCTATCCAATTGTTAATTATCTTTTAAGTTTAAAAGCTCTATTTTTTGCTAGTCAGAATTAGCCAAGTTTCAGTTTCTAAATGCTACCTCTCTGTGTACCTGTCATGCATACTTATAGATATCAATCATTCTAGCATCTCTTTACCAAATAGTTTTCAGTGATTTTTAGCATCCTTTTTGAAGTGCAGATGCTGGGCCAACATGTCTCTCAGGTTACCATACAGAGTGCACCGATATTTTGATAGAAGATAAATGGAAGTAGGTGGAGTTTATCCTGGTCACTTCTGGACTTCTGCCTGTGAAGGGGTTTCTTTACACCAGAGAATTTAAGAAGCGTATTTTCTTCATTTCTCAGATGACTTATAAAATTAGTGTCAGACTATGAGAAAATTATCAGATCATATCTCATCAGAAGCCATGATTAAGCAGTTACAATTCTGAGTATTAAAATTGAATAGACAGAGACTGCACTCGCTAACTTCTAATCCCTGTGGTCCCAAGCCAGAGCACTCAGTGCAGTGAGGTTATTTTTAATGGTATACAGAGCTCAAAATGCTGAAGGGGACCCAGGGAAATGGGGAGTTGTGTTTGTTCCTTCTCCAGGGATGTAGCTTTGCTGTCTTTCACCAGCTCTCATACCTGAGAGTGGAGTGTCACAGAAGATAGTAAAGAAAAATATTTATCCCTAATTATTGTAGAAGTTTATTGATATCCCACTTTTTAATCTTTAAAAGCATTGAAAAGCAGTAAATAAAATATCTCAAGTAAAATATGAGAAAGCAAGCATAAGCCATTCCTTGATTCAGTTTATTATTTGTGGTTAAGAAACTGGATGGAATTATATATGAGCATATAGCTACCAGAGCATTGCACTACAAATATGACATTTTATCAGACCAGTGAAATACATGACATTTGAAGTCAGGAAGACAGGTGTATTCATGTCCTTTTATTCTTTCCTCCTGGGCTTTGCACTCACATACTATAAGTGGTCATATCAAATCATTCACGTGCATTACTTCTAGCGTTCTTTCATGGGTTTGCAAGATGGAAACATAGTCTCAAACATGGGAAAATTACTAAGTCTGAAATAAACTCAAGGTGAGCAAGTATTTCTGTTTTCTACCTTGACTGTTTCATTACCACTTTGACCCATAATCACTAATAAAGGTTTACTATATGGTTGGCATTAAAATAAGCTAATATATGCAAGGCATATATTTTAAATTAATTTAAATTAAATGAGAGTCTCCATTAGGCTGTTTGCTTGGGGGGAAGGCTACAAACATACCTGCCGTAGGCTAATATGTCTGAAAAAATTGGGAAGATATGAAAGTGACTGGAATTTTTCTAGTAACCTCAAAATGAGTTCATAACAATACACTAAAATTTTTTTAAAAGGTTGACAATTATCTTCTGCTTAAATATTTCAGGTTTTGCTATAAAGACTTCTCTCTGGTAGCTCATTTTGCTTCTAGTTATGCAATATGTTAGTATGGATACCCAGTGGCAGAAAATATTAAGATATATGCTATATCTACGTGATCATAGCTGATTGGGTTAGCATCACCTAAGAACACACCTCTTCTTTTTACCTTTTTTTCCTTTGTGTGTGGTTTGCATGCTTTCCTTTACGTTATACAGCAAAGAATTCAGTGTTTAATGCAGAGAAAGAAAAAGGATTTTTTATTTCTGTATCTGGTATCACTGAGTTTACTTCATTTTCAAAATAAGATCAATCAATCTGAATTTCATGAAGGCAAAATTTCATGGGGGGGCGGGAATTGCATGACTTAGCTTTGTCAGCATCTAAGCTACAACATCTTACTGCTCCCCTTCAACATATCTCTGCAGAGAAACTATCTGAAAATATCAAAAGGAAGATCCGAAATGTAAAGTCCAAACCAAGATAAGTTTTCATTATGAAGGATAATAGTAGCATGCTGGTGTCTCATTGTTACAGGTCCTCAAAAAACCACAAACGTGGAAAGAATAAACTCAATATTGATTCATCCTTTTTTCACTGCATCAAGATGCAGTTCTGACTCAATATAGCCAAATAAACTCAGCAAAATTACACCAATTTTAAGCCACAGTAGGATCAAAATCCCACCTTTGGTGTTTGTAACAGTAAATTCTAAGCAAAATCATTTCAAAGTACTTCATCCTCATCCATCTATTTTTCTTTTCATTTGTTTGAACAATCATCTAACATGATCTTTTCAGTTTTAAAAAGCAGTAAGGATTGGCTTATTTTTTTTCTATTTATAGACACATGATAGATCATATAAATGGGTTAAAGCAATAGAGAAGAAAATAGTGAAGGAAAATGTCATTCTTTGGTATTCAAGATGTCCAATTTCTGCCTTTTGAATGCAAAAGCTGCTCCAGAGAAACTAAAGGAAACACTGACCAGCCCTTTGATATGAGCTGCAAGTACCAAGAGATCTGTTTGCATATAAACATGTAGTAATACATGAGTACTTCTCCAGATCTTAAGGAAATCCTGGTTCATGTAGTGGGAAATGTCCAAGGTAAATTATTAGCTATCTGCAGAAAAGTATAGCCTGCAAAAAATATGTTTTCTAGAAAAAAAAATCCAAAACACCCCAGCATTTAATATGCTAAGCTTATGTTGTTTCAGTGTGTAGGATTTTTTTCACTAAGCATTGAGTTGTACAAGAGAATGTTAAAGTTAAAGCTTTTGAGTATAGTAACAAAGTCTTGTTCAAGTGATTAAAACACCTGTAAGGGGTGAGAGTTAGCCCAGTCTCCTATGGGAAGATTCTCCCCAAATACTCGTCCAATTGTTTTAAATTCTGGGTATGTTTTGTGTAAAAATAGTCTAATTTTGAGATCTTGGGTAACAAAATATGCTGCCATCTGCCTTCCCTCCAATAAGGCTTAGAAGTGGGTAATTTTTTTTCTCATTTTTTTTCTTCTTAACTTTCGTGTATTTGCCGAAACTATGATTTCGGGATAACTCATCTCGTCTGGATAATTTGCATTGAACTTGCCAGAAGAATTTGGCATTTAAAAAATTCTGTGAATGAGTGCCAAAAAACAGAGATGGAAGGGATGACGGGGGTGTTATTCTCTCCCTTACGATGAATAAGTTATGCAGTAGGTTCCTGTCCCTGTTCTACCTACTGCTAAAAAATACCCAGAATATTTTATAATGCCGGTGTTTGCATCTTTTCTTGGTAGCTTAGTAGAATGTGATTCAGATGTTTGCTCTGGTTTATGTAGATGCTGAGGTTTTATGCACATCTCCCAAATCTGTAAGTGACTTGCCAACCAGATTATAAGGGAAATACCTGTCTTTCACTTCCTTTCTCATTAAACAAATATTTAAGAAATCTCCCTATTGTGTTGTCAGATCAAAAAGAATATATCCTAACCTCTGTTAGCATTTTATAATACAGTAGTTACAATACTCTTGAAAATGGACTTGTAAACTCAAGTCCTATTTAGATCTTCAGCTAATCTGGGTTTCCAGCATCTCTGACATCTTTGAAGAATCAGAACCCCTCATTCCAAGGATGATGAAGGGGTTGGAACACCTGCCTTACAAGGAAGGGCTGAGAGACATGGGGCTTTTTAGTCTGGAGAGAAGACTGAGAGGGGATCTAATTAATGCCTATAAATACATGAGGTCTGGGCATCAAGAAGGCAGGGACAACCTCTCTTCACTTATGCCTTGTGATAGGACAAGGGGCTATGGATTCAAGCTCGAGTACAGGAAGTTCCACCTCAACATGAGGAAGGGTTACAGTGCACTGGAACAGACTCCCCAGAGAGGTTGTGGAGTCTCCTTCTCTGGAGACTTTCAAGACCTGTCTGGATGCATTTCTGAGCAATCTGCCCTAGTTTCAGTCCTGCTCTGGCAGGGGGGTTGGACTCGGTGATCTTCAGAGGTCCCTTCCAACCCTTACCATTCTGCGATTCCACTCCTGCCTTGTGATTGTAGCTTAAAATGTGCCTTGCATTTTCATTTGTGTTAATTACATCAGGAATGCCTTTAAGAAAATTATTATTTTTCATATCAAATGAAAGCAAAGGGTTTCTTTTAATACAAAGAAAAGGTTTCCTTTATAGTCAAAAGTGTAAGCTTAATTGTTTTTACTGGTCTGTCAGATCAAGCTGCAAACCAAGATGATTGCACAGTGGCAGCTGGGAGAACCACACTTAACCCCACCCTGTGTGACTCCCAGCGCAGAGGCCAAGCGACTGTGTCAAGTCTGCAGGTGTGAGTGAGGATGTGTAGGGAAGGCCAGAGGTCAGCGAAAGTCCTCATTGCTGGGTGATAAATGTGCTCCTGAGCTGCAAGGCAGCCCGTATTTATCTATGATCCTTGTCACAATCTCATGGTAAATTTACCACTGGTATATTATAGTTTTTGGTGTCCTCCACTGTACAGTGAGCAAGTGTCACTACTGGCTCGCCTGTGAGGCAAAGGAGATAAGTGTCCATGATTAATGATGTGGACACTATCTAGCAGCAGGAGCCCATCAACCTGTGACAACTTTCTATTCCAGGGGCATTAAACTCCTAAATGCTGTCACAGTCCTGCAATAGATTGTAACAGACAGCAGGAAACAAGGAACAGGAAGGAGTTTCATGAACCTTTTCTTTTCCCTTAGATAGATGTATTTTACTAGTAGTTGGTTTTGCCTCTGTTATTTTGTTATTTTGCTAAGAAAAAAAAAAAAAGATTGGAAAAAGGACAATTTGAGCTGTCTCCCAATCTATTTAGCAAATATCAATTCCCTTCTGGCTGTTACTGCTGGAGTGTGATCATTACCATGCTTTCTGTTTGCTATTTTATTTGTTCACAAATATGGTCAACAAAGGCCAGCGCTGTTCTTGGGATCAGGGCATTTATCAACATAATTGCTGCAAGAACATATATGGCTAGGTTTGATGTAACAGTGGCTAATTCTTTCTCTCCTAAAGTCTCAGAACTGGCAGATATTTTAAAAGGCAGATTGTTTTTTATCCTTCTTTCTGCAGCTGATCTTTTTAAATCAGACAGAGCTGGCAAAAAAATAAGACGAAACCACTTACAAAAAATCTCGAGCTGTTTGTGTACTTTGAACAATATAATCAGAATTTAATCTGTAGTGATTACTGTCACAACTAGACAGCATGAGGAAGCTTAAGTAGAATAGCCAAGTGACAATATTAAGAGGATGCTGTCTGAGCCTTGCTGGAAGCCAAGAGCTCTGAGGGGGCCGAGGCCTAGGGACCCCATCCCCTCTTTGCCCACCTTCTTACAGCAAAGCTGCTGCTGCTCATGGTGCCTGGTTGTGCCAGGCCATGGGCAGGGGAAAGGTTGGGTGCTGCCGGGGGAGCAAAGGCTCCTGTCTCTGAGCATTGCCTGAGGACCAAGACATGCTGGAGGGAGGGTAGAAAAGACAGGAAAAGGGAGGTTTTTAGCATTTGACAGAAGTGACTGATGGTAAAAGGGCAAGTTTGCTCTGCTCTCTGAAGAGAGGCTGTGAGGGACATGGGTATCAGGTCTTTTGAGTTCCCCTAGAGAATTGCAGCTAGGTCCTGAAGATACAAACAGTCTCAGTAAAGTGCCAGACACATGCAGCAAAATCTACAACCCTGCCCTCCTGGTCTAAAAAGCAGTGAGGCCAGGGGATGCAGCATGGCTCCTAGGAGCACTCCCTGCCCAGGGCACAGTTGTTTCTCCTTGTGGTGCATTCTTTCACATGTGCCATCTTACACATTTCATTTCAAATCACAGATTATAGTCAGCAGTGCAGTGTTTCCTGAGAGTGACTTAATCTCGAAGTGCTAACTTCTCCCAACTGCGCTTAACAGATTCTTAGCTTTTCCAACTCAGAGTGCAGCAACCTGCAGTTAGAAAGCTGGATTTTCTTTTAGGTCATTGTTTCTTTTCTCCTCACAATCTACTTTTTTATTTATGTGATACAGCTGAGGAGGGACACTGATATATTCTGTCTCGCGTGTGAAAAAACAGCGGGATGAGTTATGAACATGTCTTCTTCACTGGACTACATTGATACATCCTATGTGTTATTGACTTAGGAAATGAATACTGATTGTAAAGAAGAAACATAATGAATAAAATAATTCAGGAAGATCCTAGCTGTAAAGTTTGCAAATAAATTTGTACAAAGTCCTACCTGTTATTTTGGTATTTTAAGTGTAGGAGTCAGCTGCAAAGTTTAGACTTCCAATTCCTGCATTTCACACAGGCTTATATTCAAGGTTTGTCTACTGATCTACCCTAGAATGTTCATTAGAATACATCATACTAGGGAGAGGAGAAAAAGGAGATCACATACCTGTAGCTTGTCCTGAATTGTCATACCTTCAGTAAAAAAATTCAAAGCAGACTCAGAGATTACAGCAGTCCAAAACATCTCTTTGGGCAGGAGCATGGTAAGACAGACTGGGACTCTGTGAAAAAGTTGAGCACAGTATCTGAGACATCACCTACCATGGAGATAAGTAGTGCAGGGCCTCTGGGGAGTTGTATCTGCCAGGAGCTGCCCCAGCCTCTAATCATTTCCTTGATGTGTGAGAAGTGTAAAAACAGAAAACTTTCTTCTGGTTTTGTGGCATCTCTGACTGGAAGAAACTGCTAGAGATACTTCCTCTGAAGCACTGAATCATTGACCATGAGTCACTAAAACCCCAAAGACCCTGAAATTGTTCACATACACTACAAATAAAAAACCACTTGTTTTTGCCACTATAACAATCCTGTGTTTCTGTATATTAAAACTGAAACAAGATCCTAAGATGCTCAGAATTCAAGGAACGTTTTTTGTGGAGTCACCATTATTCAAGAAGTCTTTGACAAAACCACCTTCTCTTGGAGGTCTGAACAGAGGGTTGAATTTGGTCCAAGGGAAATCCGCTGTGACTGAATTCTCTGCTTCTAGAAGCAGGTATCTTTGGTTATTGCTATATTTGGACATATTAGCACAGTGACAATATCATACAAAATTTAGACATCGTGAATTTCAGACGGGCAGCACAGTGGATCTCAAACCCTATCTGGACCTTCTGGGGTTAGAGCCAGCAGTAATATTGCCATAGTTTAGTAAGGAGGCATCCAGCCTGGACTGTTACTGGTAACAAAGAGTCCAGCAACTGAGGACTGCGGCATGCCCACAATGGGTACCTTTATCAGCAAGAAAAGTCTTTTAGGAACTTATGTCTGTAAGCTGCTAACTGCACCAGCCACAGACCTTGTATGACAGACAGGTTGGTTTGTTAGAGAGGGCACAGAGACATGGGACACAGAGACTGGTTCTTACAGCAAAGGCAGCCAGTGTAAGAGGAGTGCTAGAAATTTGGAGAAAGAGATTGTGTGAGAGTGTTAAGCCAGGAATTCCTTTGATTCTGTCAATCAGTTCCCAAACCAGTATATTTAAATTTCTAAAAATGCAGAAGTGACTTGAGTGATTTTGGGGGAGGGGAGGAAGGAAAGGCGAATTATATTCCTTCTGCTGCGGTGTAATTCCAGCATCCTTTCACAGCTGTAAATCTCCCTCAGAAAGCTTTGAAAGTCTTTTTGAGTGTTAAAAGCTTGGGTGGTCAAGGTCAGGTGAGTTCCTTCCTCCCTCTTTCCCCAGACAATGAATACTTTTAAGAGGCCTACCCTTCTAGTTAGGTTTTGTTATCTGCACTTTTTATAGCCCTCTCCCTACAGGAAACAAAGGAGCACATGCAGGCAGCTAGGGGCTCCACTGGAGGACTGTATTATTATTTAACACAGATTTAGAAGGGAAAAATCCTTCTTTTCTTTCTTTGCATATTCCTAGAAGACATGATCAATATCTAGTGAACCCATGTAGATGTAGATCCATTTGCTCCTGCATGTTACAATGCTATCTTCTGAGCCATACCCTAGAATATTATGTTGCACAAAAAATCAAGCACCAACAAATGGCTTCTAAAAGAACAAAATGCTCTGATCTTAAAATGCTGAAAATCTTTCCTGGGCCATATTCAGGTCCTGCTCCATTCACTTGCAGAAAATACCGTATGTGACAATTCTACCTTTTACTTGTATGTGTCCAGTATTGAATACCTGCTTTGATCTGTGAAAGAATAGCACACACTGTTGCAGATAATAGGACACATTAGACATTTTGGCAAAGAGCAGCTTGAAAACACTGGCCTGTTCCAACATTGATTTAAAGGTACAGGATGGTGTTCTGAAAGGAAGTTATACCTTTCCTGTTGGTTACCTTAAAAATCTCTCACATACCTATGTAAAAATGCTGGAGAGAGCTGTGTTTCACAAAGATTACGCTACAGACTGCAGCATATGCATCACATTTATTGCTTTGCTTTTTAGAACTCTTGTCTTGCTGTTATTGTGATCTATCAACAAAATTCCGGTACCTTTAAAAACGGAAGTCTGATTATTAGGACACTTCCAAGTCAGGTTTGGAGATGCTTGCTCATATTATGAAATAGGACCTAAGTTTAATCACAGTTACCTGACATGTAGAATCTGATTTCCTCTGATCTGCACTGACAGGTCAGTTATGGTCATCCTTATGTCAATTCCAAATACAATAAAATTTCATAATGAAGGCAACTGCACAGATAGTGAGTGTTAAGAAAGAGAGTGCACCGTTTGTTGTATGTGTAAGAGGAGTTCTGTCATGGAACTGTGTGTACTGGGCCTGTAGAAGGATAGTAAAACCTCTGAATGTTCAAGCCATTTCTGTACTTTATAGCTAAATCCCCGTTTAAGACAGAGGCTTTATTATCAGCAGACTGGTTTTAAGAGGTGCTCTTCTTTCAGTGGGGTCTAAGAAGCAGGTGCATTTGTGACTGCAGTAGGTATCTTCAAAAAGATGAACTTTGAGAAAATGCATGTGTTTCTGGACTTCTCAGAAAAGACATCACAGCCTTTATAAGAGCTGGAACAATGCCAGAACTACCTGTCTGCAAGATTAATTCTCAGCTCTACAGAGTCCTACCTTGTAAATCTACACTGAATTAAGGACTGGTTCCTAAATTCCTCTGGTTCAGCAAGACTTTTGGATCTAAATAACCCTATACATCAGGATTTTAGTGTTGGATAATCTAACTTATTGAAGAATCTTGTCATTTATGGCATCATGCCGGTAACTGATCAAGTCGCAACCTTCAACCTTACATACGTCTACCAAAAAACCTTTTTTCCTCCTTTTTTCCTTTCCATGAAAGAATATTTACAATACAGATAGCATTCTTTTCCCCAGTTTGTTCTTTCATTTTTCAGATGTCAAGATAGTTGTAACTGGGCTTTCATATTTTCCTTTCTGTAAGCCTATGAAGCCTTCCCTGGCTTACTAGGAGGTCGGTTTCTGTACGTGTTGTGGTAGTCAAGACAAACATCTGCTTTTTAAGAGCATTATAAACTGGGTTTATAATTTTGGAAGGCTAAACCTGGATTTCTGAATGCAAGATGCTGGCATGCACATTTACCTCCCAGTCGCAGAACTCCTCACTTACTGTTTGTATTTCACAGAATCATAGAATGGTTTGGGTTGGAAGGGACCTCTAGAGGTCATCAAGTCCAACCCACCTGCAGGGAGCAGGGACATCTGCAACTAGAGCAGGTTGCTCAGAGCCCTGACCAACCTCACTTGGAATAGTTCCAGAGTTGGGGCATCTACCACCTTGCTGGGCAACCTGGGCCAGCATCTCACAACCCTCAGTGTAAAAAATGTCTTCCTTCTGTCTAGTCTAAATCTCTCTCTTTTTGTTTAAAAGCATCACCCCTTGTCTTAGCACAACAGGCCCTGCTAAAAAGTCTGTCCCCATCTTTCTGACAGGCCCTTTAAGTACTGGAAGGCCACAGTAAGGTCTTTCTGGACCATCTCACTAAGCACCACATCCAATCTTTCCTTAAACGCCTCCAGGGATGGCAACTCCACCAGCTCCCTGGGCAGTCCATTTGAATGGGTCTGTGTAATGAAGCTGTAACAATAGGCTCACTATTTCCGTAGCTGAAGTCCCTTATTGTATGGATGCCTGACAGAAGTTAAATTTTAATAGATCACTTTCATCACTTCCTGAAAATTAATTGCTTCAGTAGAGAACAAAAAAACAGCAGCACCCAAATGGACATTTTGAGGTGGAAGCAAGAAGCTGTGTGTGACAAAAGCATGGCATATATAACCGATTGGGCTAGAAAATCTTGTTACATATTGCCTATGTTTATGTTTGCCCATGTCTAAATTTAGATCTTTCTTACCACCTGGCTGCATCAACACATCTGGACAGGAACAATTCCTGCTGTTAGACTGCACTACTTGCTTTTATTAAAAACTATGTGTATTATTGCTCTAAGCTTACTCTGGCTTTACGTAGAACTGTTTATGGTAACTATTCTGTGTCCTAAACAAGTATTTTAGTGAGATTTTGTCCCAGGCTTAAAGTCAAGCACATATTTAAGTGTTTGGGTGATTCAGACTAAAAATACTATCTTCCTAAATCAAGACTAATACTACAATATGATCTATTGGTATGATAACCATTCTGACTTGCTCAAAACTTAGCCAGCCTGCCTGGATTTGCTTGGTTTGACTCTGTGGCTGGTGGTACATGAAAAAGAAATAGAACATCCACCCCATTTCCAGCATGGTGACCGTGACTGAGAGCAATACCAATCACACATGTAGAGCAGGGCCCAGCTCCCACCTCTGAACTGGCTGAGAGCCATCTCTCCCCCTTGCTTGCTCCACCTCACGCTGCATTCAATGCTCTGTGGGTGCTGCTAGCCCAGTGTGGTCACAGTATGCACCAGCTGGGTCTCCACCACAAGCTCTCCCAGCAATTCCCATCTTTGATTTCACTGGGAAACTGCCAATGTCCTACTGTATTGTCAGTTCATTTCTAATTACAATAGAGGATTTGCAAGGGAACAGAGGCAGATGTTTTTGCTCTGGGTGCACAAAAGCTATAGAAAGATTAAACTGTGCAACAGGGAGGGAAATCCAGGTGCTACCATGGAGGACATTCCAAGTGCCAGCAAGGCTACTTGGGTGAGAGAAAATGATTATGGGTTTTGCTTGAGACTTTCCCTTTGTTTCTTGTAACTATTTTTTATTTACTCCTTTGAATTACCAGGTTGTTGAAAGCAAAGCTTGAGTAATGTCCCTTTCTGTCATATTCAGTCAAACAGTAGGAAAAGACATCACATTTCTAACATAAAAAATAACCACAGCAGCTCCTAAAGGCTGGTGTCAGGTTAGTAAGTGAACCACATGTTAAAAGCTCTGCTGAACTGCCAAAAGACAAATCTCTTTCATTCTCTGGTATGTCTCTTACACACGAGCCAGAGTGCAAATTCGCTACTCATATGTATTGACAGTTGAAAAACAGGCTGGCATTTGCATAGGAAGAAGCAAATATAGAATTTCTCAGTATGAACTCTCAGAACATGCTAAAACTAAATGCCCAGTCACCAGTTGCAGTAAAAATGTAGATATCTTAGGTGACCCTGGCCCCAGTATTGCTAAAACTGTGTTTAAGCATATCAAGGATTATTTCTACCCCTCCTTTACCACCCCACATTCCTGTCCCCAGCTTCAAGTGGGAAATGTCACCAGCAGCTCAAAGAATAAAAAAATCCCTGTGTTTCTACTGCTGGCAGTTTCCTTAGTCTGCACAGACGGGGTACTTCTCTCTGAAAAATAATGCCATAAATTGCACAGACAGCTGTTGTGATTCTGTCCTTGCTGCCCGTTTCCCCTCTCCTTCTCTGCTGGAGAAGATTCCCCTTTTCTAAAGCAGTGTGAAGAAACTCTTTCTACTAGAAATTAGAAAGAGTAACTTCTTTAACTGTCTTTTATGGCTAGGTAACAACCTCCTTTAGCCAACGTCTGCTGAACAGCAATGCTGTCTTGGCCACATCCAATCATTCAAAACTTTGGAAAGAGGCTGTTTCAGGAAATCTGTCCTACTGCAGAGGAAGCTACGTATTCAGCATCCCTTGAGGAATTACAAGCCCCAAAGATACCTGCCTCATCCCAGAACATGGCTGTCAGTTGAGTGTTTGCTCATAAATGGCACATGCACGTACAGAGCTATGTTCTAAAACTCTTCAAGGGATGAGGTCTTTCCACTATAGATTAAAACCTCCCCAAGGTTTATGTGTCATTTGTTTCTCTTGGCATGGGTTAGGTATTGTCTAAGACACTGGACTGATAACAAGAGGAAAAGAGTGATCTTTGCATAACTGTTCATAATTAACTGTTCATAATTGACTAAGGTTTCTGGTGAGGGAAGGAATGGATCTGTGGCTCCTGGGAGAGACCATGGACTGGAAACAGCTGGAGCCCATGTGGGTGGAGGCGGGAGTTAACTTCCACGGGCCCAAACATAACTGCTTTTTGAGAGTACTCCAAAGGATCTCAGAGGCACCAGGGCATGTGCCTGGCCTTTCTGAACACAAGCTTAGGACTGATGAATTTTTCTGTTTCACTTCACTGTTCTGTTTCACTTCACTTTTCTGTTTCACTCCAATCTGGTCCTAGAGGCTTTACTTTCTGCTTCATTCTTTCAGTTGTACTAAATACAGAGATTCAAATAAGAATTTCTAGATTATTTTTCTTCTAATCATGCATATTACATAATTATGCTTCTACTTCTGTGACCTTTCTGTGCCTTGTTACATATACAATTTTTGTTATCTCTCTTTGCTAGGTTCCCAGGTTGACAAATTGTCTTTTTCAGAGTTGTGTTTAAATGATATGTGCAACATTTGATTGAAAAAATGTCTTCCATAGTTTGGAAATGAGATTCAATGCCAGAAATAAGTAAATGCTACAATTTGTATGAAACTCATTCCTTGCTCACACTTGGAAGCTCCTGACAAAGTAGTTTCATTTTCATGTCAATAAATTTTAGGAATAATACTCTGACCAAACATTAACTTTTACTCTGGGTTAAAGTTAGTTGCCAATGTATTTTTTCCTTTTCATTCCACATGACAGCAGCTCTACTGCAAACACAATTGCAGAAAGTTAACTTGTAGTCATGCTAAAAAACAAACAAACAAAAAAAAATGACAGAACAGAAAAAAAAATGCTTCCTAAAGAATCTGCTCTGGATTTTAACTGAATGAGAGCCTGTTTTATCATTTTGTTTTGATAATAGGTGATTTCAAAGAAGGGATAGGAGTTACATGTAGAAAATCCAGGCAAAATAGATATAGCTAATGAAGTTACTGAGTCTTTGCAATTTTTTAAGATGCTAATAATCCAAGATTCATAACTTATAAGTTTTTACATTATTTCTGTCTGATGTTTGTGTTTTCTGCCAGATCGATGTTTGGTAAAAGGGATTTGTGAAATTGGTATGGTAATTCATCCAAAAACCTGAACATTCCCTTCAGTGCTTTTTAAACTGCTACAAACATGCTAATCTATAAAAGTCAATTAGTCCTGAAAATTCCTATGTTAAATTCTGAAGACTAGAACTTTTCAGAATATTTCATTTAAGTTTCATGTCTGTACTGAAAATAAAAGTCAGATGTGCATAATATGTTTATAGATTTCATAGTAAATGGCTTGCACAGCTCTATTCTCAAACTTGGAGGGTTTAGAATATATGTTTTTCAACTTGGCGTGGGTTTTCTTTAATTTGGTGCTAAGGTGAAGTATCATGCTATATAATTAATATTACAATTTACTGGAGCCTATTAAAATAAATATATATTTCTATTGCAAATTAGGTATCTAGTTTTCTTTATAGCTAAATTTTCAAGCATCTTGAAGTACTGACAAAGCTAAAAACTACTTGCATACTTTAAATATAGAAACTTTCCAAACTTGAAATATATTTTTGAATTTATTTTCATGATTACTTTGCCTTGATTGAGGAATGAACTTTAAAAATTAGGCCAGAAAAGAAGTGCCCTTAAGACAATAATAAAGTCTTTGGGTCAGTTCTTTATGTGGCATGAAGAAACTTTCACTGGCTATTTGGTAGTCTATGAGTTTTAGCTTACTCCTTCGGGTTTGTCCATGAGAAAATTCCAGCAAAGTAAATTAAATAATCTGTGTGAAACTACAAAGCTAATGAGAAGTGCTTTATCCGCTTTCATTTGCCATGATTAAGTTTAAGTTCAAATAAGATACAAGATGTGAAATGGATATACAAGATTAGAGATTTTTTTTTCATATACTTTCATTGCATTTATTTGTAGTAAAAGCATTTATGCACATTGCAAACCCTTTAATACAAAGCCTGCAAAGGTGACCATTTAAGTCAGATCAGCACCTGTCCTCCTCATGTCATCTCAAAATATGGGGTCAAAAGAGGTTCTTGTTATACAGTCATGAAAGAACACATGGCACAGCTAACAGATCAGTGTAGGAATTGACATCCATGGTTTGGAACAAGTCAGAGAGGTTCATCACTGGAGGCAATTTCTTTGCTGAACACTTATATACGTTAATAATAGGAGTAATAGGAAGACTTACATTGTTACATGTAAAAAGAAAAACAAAAAGTAAATGAAAAATAACACCGAATTTATGGTTTTCTCTTCACAGAGAATGATAATACTTCTTTGTGTGGTTCTAAGGTAAAAATGCTTTTTATCGAATGATTGTTTTCTCTTGTGACTCACAAAGAGAAAGTATAGGGGCTGTTATGGAAAAGCTGCAGGTCTATTAAATTTACATTCATACCAATGTTAGCATTAAAGACTTTGGGACTCATTTCTCATTTGCTACAATGCAAATGTATACCATATTTTACAAACACTTCAAGGCTGTTTTCTACTGCCAAAACTGTGAAAAGTGCCCAGAGGGTAAACAAGAATCAACCATTAGCCTGTAGCAAAAGCCTCCAGCCTCCAGTCTGGATTAGGACCATTGAGGAAACGTCTGTAACAATGTGATCCTTAAGATCACAGTTTTCTCAATGTATTATTCAAAACTTGTATTTCTATTAAATTGACAGGGAAAGAATGGCTGTTTGAGGGTTAGATACGAAGGTGCCAGAGCTTGTATCTCCTTTTCCGTATTTGTAGGTAACTTTCTATATTATTGAAAGAGTCCTAACAGACTTTCTCATATTCTGTTTTATGATACCACTGTACTTTTGCTGGTGGCCTGTACAAACGACCAATAAAGTGTTCAAGCCAGAACTGGTGGTTTGTGCCAGCAGGTTCTGACATTACCTGTAACTGCTGCAACTGAAGACAGCATGCTTTGGTAAGAAAAACCTGGGGAATTCTAAGTTTAATAATGAAGTGGATCTAAGTCAACAAGATAGATATTTTCCATGCAACATATACACTCCATTATTATTGGATAAGGTTTTAATCATTTGAACTCTCCTAGGTTAGCAGAGTTCTTGGGTCTCTATGTGTCATTTGGCTGTGTCTATCCATGATATTTGCAAGTCAGAATGAGCATAAGTAGCTATTAGCATATGCTGTGCTTCCCTCCTTGAGAGAATTATAAAGAAAAAAGGCAGATACTGACTTGCTGAACAATTTGCTCTTGATTCTGTACCCAACCCAAACAGCCTTGCTCTGGGGTTATTCAATTTGTTTGTTTAGAGTTTCCTGATTATTTTAGTAGATTGATATTGAAAAATTAAAGGTGTTAAAGAAAACAAAAAAATCAGGGTTAAACCATGCAGGTCTTACTTTCAGCAAGAGCCTGAAGAGAACAAAACAGTATCCCAGCACAAGAAGCACATGTTCATTTTGCAGTCAGACCTCCTGAATTATAAAAGTCATAAAATTTGACCAAATAATTTCAGTGAGATATTCTGTAAATCTACTAGTTCCTGCAAAGACCTGAATATTGTGGAATGAAGTAGCAGAAAATGGAGGACAAGTCTGAGCCTTCCACATCTCAAAACAAACTCAGTTCCTACCATCTCTCCTACTCATTTCATCTTTCCCATGTGAGAGACAGAAGTCCCATCAGATGAGAATTGAACCATGAATTAGTGTGTGAGGGAGCAAATAAGGAAAAGGGACTACTTTCCAGTTGTTTTCTGCTGCAATGAACCTGCTCTTCAAGACTGCATCAGATGTGATGCAGGATATACCAGATAGGGCCCTTGTGAGAATAAAGGAATTGAATATTGCAAAGTGGTGCGATGGGAGCAATATATAAATACTAAGATAAATACAGATTTGATGAATTACTAGCAAAGGCACTGGAGGGAACAATACAGGATGATGCAGTCAGGTTTTTTCATATCTAGCTCTCATGACCCTTAGAGAAGACATGGCTTTCCAGAACTCTGCACCCAAGGCAAGGTATCCTAGTCATTTTATAAATAATTAGCCCTTGAGACCTCTCTGATTCTAGGTTAATAAAATGTAGCTGTAGGTCTTCAAGTGTGCTTATACACAGATGTCCATTTCAGAACACAAAAAAACCAAAATGGGTCCACATTTCTTAGCTCTGATTGCCAGTGCTAACGTGTATAAATGTACTGAGAAAGCACAGTATGTGTACAAACTTCTTGGCTGCACCTCGTGCCCAGCACTGCGAGGGTTTATGCCTAAGGCTTCCAGCTTGAATGAAGCAGAGACATGCAGGTCTTTCAGATTTACACTGAAGACAGCTCCTATAGAGCTGAGGATTTGTCCCAGCTGTCTGTGCTGAGCAACCATTTACTTTAGCTCTATGTATACCAGCACCTAAAAGCTAATTTAAATTAAAAGATTTCAAGCAACTAATGAAAGGACAATGGTCATTTTTGCTCCCAACATCCTTGTTTTTCAGGGCTGCTAAGCAAAGGGATAATTTGTTGCAGAGGAAGGATAGTAAATAGAATATACTTTTTACAAGTATGTGTTTATTAAGGAATTCATCTATGAGGATGCATAAATGCATGCACTCTCTGGGAAAACGTCATTTTATATGAGTTCTCACAATGGTTCATATTCACGTCTTGTTACTTAGCGCCTTCTTAAAGGGTTTTTTTTGTATCTTCTACAAGATGTTTTGTCTTGCATCACTTTGCCTGACAGAAATATTACTTACACTAAAATCTTTAATGTGAGATGCCCCATAAAGAAGTTGTTTCATTTAATAACATTCATTGTATTAGTTCCCCCTAAAGTAATCACTTTGATGAGAACACACTCTGTGTTCCTTTATTTGATCTGGGAATAAAATTATCTTATCTTTACTTCAGTATGTCCTCCTTATTTTTTCCAGAATAAATAAACATGAAGCTGTCACTGCAGAGCAGACACTGCCTCTCCCTATTATAAACCTTTTGATTTCTGCATTGAGAGAATTTTCCTGCACAATGATCCTTTTAGAATATGCTTGAAGCATTATATTTTTCTTATTTTCTTGTTTCCCATGTAGATACATGAATAATGACAGAAATTTCCTGCTGCCCCAGTAGATTGTATGTCCTATCAAGTTTTCCATCCTTATAGAACTGATCAGATTATCATGAAGAAATTATTTATTAGATACCAATTTTACTGTAATTGGTATTATAGCAACCAAAGCCACCAGGTGTGAGATTTGAACCCTTTTATACCCGTAAAACATACTGCAGTCCTCTGTTCCATATAGTCTTACATCAAATGCTTGACTTACACAGTCTTCACCTACGTGGCCTCACTAGCTGCTAAACCCTTGTTGTCTAGCCAGGCCTTCAGAGTTGCCTCCTGCACTCTGGTGAGGCCACAACTTCAGCTCTTTTGTAAGTCTTCATAAGATAGAGGCTTCATTGCAAAATCTTTATGGTATGAGCTTTTCTTTTAAAGTGAGAAGACATTGAGGAATGTCTACTTTCTCATTAAGTAAAAGCTTTAGTAATTAATCTTTACCTCAGCATTTGGGTTAATCAACTGATGAGGGATGTTAATGGTGATGATTGCACACTTTTTTCAGGCCAAAGAAACAGCCATTGTAGTCAGCTTTAGGCCACACATAACTTTACTTCAAATTCCTTCAGTGTAGAAGGAACACAGGATGGAGTATAATGCTGATAACTTATATTATTACACTATTATTATTATTAATAATAATAATTAGGAGGAGAAGCAAACCACAAAACTATTCATGCCAAATCTTGTCACGTCTTTCAGATGGTTATGCTACTGCCTGCCACTTTCACCACGGGGCTGCAACATCCACTGTGTAAATATTGGAGATCCTGGCCTAGAATGCAGTCACTTATTGGCAGTACTAGCCAAAATACCACAAGTTAAAGAAAAAAAAAATCATGAAATCCAAAAACTGTGGAAGGAATTTGTCTGTCACAGACAGATTATTGTTTATTCTAGAGTATGGTGATACTGCTTTGAATCCCAGCTCAGTATTACATCCACTCGTCCCCATGTTCCTTTAACTGTGGACTTCCAAAAAAGCTGTAAATGTGGATTGCTTTTTCTGTACTGTGTACACTTAATGTAGTAAACATCAACAAAGTTCTCTGTTAGAAAAATAGACATTCCTGGGTTCATTTACTACGAAAAGAGTCCATAAAATCATGAGATATAAATGTTGTGTGGTTTTACCTCTTTGGGAACATCAGTAAGAAACACCAATTTGCATGGTTTCTGAAAGTCCGAACTGGTAAATCTATTTGAGACACCACCAGAGTTTCAGGGGATGTATATAAATGAAATGTTACTGTTATTGTTTGCAGGTTTCTCTTCAAGCTCCTTTTTGCAATGTGTTGTGTTACTGGCTGGATAGGTCCAGAAGCTAATGAGGGGATACAGAATCACAGTGAACCCCAGTGAGCATTACAAATCTAATCGAAGTAAGTATTGTTCATGTGATCTTTAATCTGGTATCTAATCAAAGTAGGTGTTGTTCATTTAGTCTTTAATATGGTAGCTATCTGATAAAGGCATATGAGAAATGACTTGACTGTGTCACTACATTTTTCCAGTCAGTTGTAAGAAATCATCTTCCAAACTGATGTATTATTTGGTAGCACCTGTGAAGAAGCTAGCAACTCAACAGGAACAGAAATCTTGTCATCATTAGTCAAAGGACTGACACTCAAATAAATACACTGTTCTTTTTTGTTGTTTTGTTTTTTTTTTTTTTTCCTGAAGAACAGCACTCCTTTGTTCAACTGACATCTGAGAGCTTAGTTAACAAAAGAAGGAAGGTGTCCTTACAGAGAAAAGAGAAATGCAGATGCTAGACATCTTCAGAGAAGATGGAAACACATTTATTACCCCTGTACAGAGCACCCGAGGCTGATTTCAAGACCTGGGAAAAACAAAATGCCAGAGCCACTGGCACCTCTGCCTCCCCCCAGTTTTTGAGGAATACAGTGCATCTGCAAGCTTGAAAATGAGTGCACCCTAAGATCAGGTTTTCATTTATTGTAAAGAGAACATTTAATTTCATCTACCTCCTGCTTTGTCACTGTTGAGAGGATGGCTGTCAGGAAACAGTGAAGCACTTTTCTCAACCCACCTAAGACTCTGGTGTTTATTTCAGCTTGAATCTTCTGTTGCTCTAATTCAGAGACCTGTGTGTCCATCCCCTTCTTCAACTGAAAAAGGAGGTTTTGTGATTCACTAGGTTTCTTCAGTGCCTTTAGAGGCTTTCAGAACCCTGTCCTTTGCACTGCCAGGAGGGGTAGACTCTCTGTCCTGAGATTTGGTGCCCAAGCCCCACACGCTGCTGCTAGAGCCCCACCCAAGCCAGCCCCCCACCCCACCAGCCCCCACTGAACTGCCCCACAGGGTCTCTTCATCCTGACTGCAAACTTGCCAAGGACTGACTATACAGCTATGTGCTGACAGCTCTCTTGGGCTTGTTAGCCCCAAATCATCCAGGTTTGGGGAGGGGAGGGATTTCTTTGGTTTTTGGGGGGTTTGATTATTTTGTAATTTCCTTTGGAGGAATTGGTTTTGTTTTTTGGGTTGTTTGTTGTTTGGGTTTTTTTTTAATTCCCTTTCAGTTAGACAAACTGCAAGTGAATTAATAAAACAACAAGTGAGTAGTCTGTATAGTAGAAGAGAGAACATTATAGATTATGAGCTGAGGGACAGGGCTCAAAAGGCAGCAATTCAGCAGCCAGTCAGAATCACTACCTAAATTTTTCTTTACTTACTTTAGGGCTTTTAGTGCCCTCTGGAAGGACATCAACAAGATTTAGACACAAGCATATCACTACTGTAATGAACACTGACAAAAGTATTGAGAAACTGGAAGTGGAGATGTATTAGCAATACTCCTTCATTGGGAATTACTACCATAATTACACCAGTTTAGAAAGCAATACCTTTGTAAGTGCTTTTACCCCATCATGTATCACACTAGGGATTATAGCATTTTAATGACCTCAGTAGCTAAATTGTACAATATCTATAACAGTATGAAATCTAGGAGAATTTTTGGCCCCATTGAGGCCATACAAAATCTCCTACTGACTTTGTTGGAGCCAGAAAAATCCATCCTAATTTTCCAGGTGTGACCAGTTCCAGCCACAAAAGGGGCTTATATTTTCCTCATACTCTTAATATATGAGTGAACTGATACTTTTCATGTACATATACTACAAATGCCCTGGATTTTATTTCAGGAAAGATGTTATGACATGGAATACACTGTTTCTTCATGAAATATGCACCTTTTAATAGCAGTTACTGAAAGGGTGATGTATACATCCCTATTTCTCCTGTCACCAAATAAAATTGAATTCATAGACCTGCTCTTAGCTAACGTGATACCTGTTTTATGGTTAAATAAGACCTTGAAAATGAAAATCTTCTGCCCTTCTCATGAGGTATATAGATCCAAATTAAATGAGCAAGTTACATTAAGGCACCTGCAAACCTTGAAAAGGCTGTATTGGCTTGTTCGTTCTTCCTGCAGTTAATAAACTCACCCATGAAACATCTTCTAGACAGCAAGCCAAGGAAAGCAAAAGCCGCCCTGCCTTAGCTTCTTTTATATGTTTTCAGTTGTCTGAAATTGGGCCTATCTTCTGGAGATGAGACTATAAGAGATTGATAGATACATTAGGATCAGTTTGCACATGAGAAGGTAGTAATTGATCCCTGGCCACTCCATGAACCACCATTTAGTGTGCTGAGTAACTTCAAAACTAAATCGGAACAACTAGTTGAAAAATAAAAGGAGGTAAGAAAAGCTCCCTTTCCTTCAGCTTTAAAAAATATATGTTGTGTTAGAAAAGGTGTTAACTGACAACATGTTTTAACTGACATGGCGATAAATATGACCAAGCACCAACGTTTTCTCCAGTGTACAAACTGCCTTTGCGAGAGCCTGGAGAGATTCCCGCTGGTCTCTGCAGGATTTGGCTTGAGCCCCTCTGCAGGAATTAGTTCATGCCAGTGGAAGTAAATAGGCCCTTGGGGCTGCTGCTGCTGCCGCTGAGGTATTTATTTTTATAATAACTTGTTGGCTGGTGCAGATATGAGAAGTCAGAACCGCAGCTCCTGCATGCAGAACTCCACACTATTCATCCTTATCAGTTAGAGCCCTTTGTAAGGACGGAAATGGTAAGATCCATAAACTTGAGGGCCTGGCTGCCAAACACTTCCTGCACCCTGATGGCCACTTGCCATGCTTCTGGGAGCAGCTTCTGTTCCAGCCGCCAGCAGGCAAAGCCAACCCCTTGGACAATGGGGTGACATAGGCTGAGGGCATCAGAAAATCACAGGATTTTTCTGACTCATAACAGAACCAATAAAATGCTCTTCTTATGAAGGAGCCTCCCTCACTGTTCACAATTTCTGGTGGTTGCTCACACCATGATATCATTCAACAATCCTTTTTCTAGATTGGCTCCTATGCAACTCCTGGCTAACAGCCCAGGACCATCTGAGGCCCTCTTTGAGGGCCTCCAAAATTGTCACCAGATTTCCCTGTTCTTACTTTCAAATCTGGTAGAAAATAGGAGGGAAGCACAACTTTCTGTCCACCACCTTTGAAAGAGAAGAGGCCAGATTGGTCAGTGACCACATTTCATTAGTCAAAGAAAACATTAGGTTGTTCTCCTTCTCTTGACGGACTCTGGCACTTGAAGAAAAATGAAATGAAAGTAAGACTGAAAGGACCTTTGATAATGACACGGCACTTTCTAATCACGTGCACTCTTTTATCAGCACTTACAGACATTTGAGCTCAGAGTGGAGCCCTGTAGAATTGGCTGGTTTTCACATTTTTAAGAATTGCTTTCTCACTTATTTCCTGTTGTCTTAACAGCAGGCCCAACCACATCCAGAACCTAGATAATAGTTGTGTTGGTACCTCTGCCAGCTTTGTTTAAACTCCTTTTTCTACATTTTAAACAAGCTTGGAGCTCCACATATTCCCCATCTGATACATAACTTAAGCAAAACTTGACTTGAGGCCAACAATATCTAAAAAAGGAGACAGAAAGCTTGGGCAGAATAGGAAACAGGTAATTCTGCTGCCATTGCAAGTGCTGGAACATAGACTTAACGTTTTCTAATAACTTTCTCCAGCTGCCAGTTACTTGTTCAAAATGAAACACATATACTGTAGGGGGAAGAAGGCTGATGTGTTTCTAAGTTAAAAGAAATGTTGTCAAACATCTGTGTGCCATCTGGTAGCCTTAACCAAAATTTTTCCCTTCTCTTGACTGTTGCTTGCCTTGCTACATGCCCACCCATTGCCACCTCCACTGCAGCAGCACCTGCATTTCAGTGGGTTTGCACCTATAGCATGATGCCAGAATCTGTAGTCTTCACTTTGTTTTCACCATTTCCAACTCCTGTTGGAGTTCACCTGGGGGACCAGTCAGAAGAACTGACTGAGGGCCCCAGGACGCAGTTCGGAGCATCAGAGTCCAGCAGGAACCGAACATCTTCTGCAGGATGTAGCCTCCATGGAAAATCGTGAGCCCCTGAATATCCACCCAGCCGAACAGGAAAGCCTATGTTAGTGTTGGACAGCTGTAACACCTTCCCGATTTCTGAACAGAAAACATCAAAGGCCAGTGAATCTCAGAGTCCTAGCTCCCTCTCCTGGCAGAGCACTGTAGCGCTAACAGAAATGGGGGCTGTGCGGGGTGCACCCCCCGGCACAAACAAGCCTGAACTCCGAGTTGCAGCTCCGCAAAGGGAGGTGCTGGGCAACTGTGTCCACAGTGAGCAGTGGCTTCTCTCCTCAAGGAGCCTAATGGTAATAATGCAGATACAGCTCTACCGGCAGATTAATACAGGATTAGCAAAGGCAAAATCTATTCTGGTGAAGAACATCTGTGACATAGCTTTAGCTGCATAAAAAAATATGTACTTGAGCACAGATAAAACTTCATTGCTGCGCATTATCTGCAGTCCTTGAGGTTGGGGGTAGTGCCATTTATTCTCTAATACTTTGATACAAGACTGAATCATCTGCAACTGTGCCGTGATTCCTCTCCAGTACAACAGCCTTCTTCTGTTTGCTGTTTTCTGTAAACACCAAGCCCACAGAGTGCTTCCCAAGACTGTAACTTACTCCTTGAGAAACACTCATTTATCTGGCTAGATATGAACCTGTCACTGCAGCAGGTAATGTACAGTACAATACAGAGGTTCTCATTAGTAGCCTCCAGCCCTTCCGAAGCGTATGTTGCATTTCCATACATGAAGGCACAGTATATTGATCCTACATTCCAGGAAGCATCCACAGCATCCCTGCTTAGTGAAGCACCCACTCGCACAAGGTCCTTGGGTGTAACATCTGTGGTAACACCAGAGGTGGAAATGTAACACCTGCTATCACGGCCCAAGGCTGAGCCAGAGTCCTCTTGGCCAGAAGGAGCTGGCTCTTAAAGCGATGGAAGACAGTGGGAGGTCACCCTGAGCACACAAGCCACAGAGAGAAACCTGACCTGCAAGTGCTCCACTGGCACAGTCCCACAGCTCAGCACCAGCATGGCACAGTGGGAGCCCAACACAGCACTGCTTCTGCTGTCTAGACTTCATGGAGTTTGGCCATCTCAGCCATTAGCAGCTAGGGTTGGCTATATCAGCAGTTTCGTTCTCTAGTGTTTTCGGTCAGTTATTCTGTGTTTTCACACCAGTCAACCAACAGTCTCCCTAGCAAGTGGCTGGGCTCAGACCACTGGGGATGGGGTCTGTTAGCATCAGACCTTCTCCATTTCTGCTATTTCTACGGAGAAATTAGAAATGGGAGTGCTTGCTAGTCAAACAGCAGCTCTGTTAGATGTTTACAGTGGTAATTTTTAGAGGTTTATTTGAAGGTTTTTTTAACTTTTGGCAATGAGTTTATACTGTTTGCAAGGAGCAGGAGGCAGCTTATAGATGTGCCATGCCAGTTTCTGTTGTGGTTGTGTTTTCTTCCAGGTTTTGCACCAGGGTGGTTTTCCCAAGGCGGTGGTCTTTTAGAGGTCAGAGACTTGCTTCAGGAGGCTCCTTCACTCTCCAGCACCGACTGCAGCTCCTACCTAAATGGTAAGGCCTTAAGTATGTTCTTACAGGTCTGTAAAGCAAAGCTAAAGCTGCACAGAAGGCATTTAGTCAAGCAGAGGCTGTGGCTCATAAAACGTCTCATTATAAGTTAACCATCCCGGTTGTAGGAGACTATGTATTAGTCAGAATTAAATTATTGTTTCTTCGTTGAGGAGAGAAGAGGAGATATTGAAGAAGAGAAAGATGAAGAGGAAAGTATGCTTCTGAGTAATGCAAAGATCTCTAAACTTCACTATAAGGTTTTACCAGCATGCTTATAGATTTCTTGTTAGGTATCATAAGCAATTTATCTTTGCGTTACTATCATGCAAAATTTTCTTAAAGAAACAAAGGTCCCTCTCCTGCAAAAGCTCACACATTTCCTTAGCCAGTCTCATTCCTGCAGTCATCATCAGGCTTGTGGTTCTGTGCTGTCCTGCAAAGCATTAGGTTATTAGTTGCTGAAAGGTGACTTCATTTAAAGATACTATAGGAAAAACGTAAGGCTCTTTGTGACCTGAAACACAGTAGTTTCATTCTCTTCCTTTACCTTTCTTCAGTATTTTGTCCCTAGCAGTTATGATGTTCCAGTGATAAAACCAAAGCACAATATTAATGTACTATATTCTGGAACATGTCTCAGAACCAATCATTAAATGTTGGTGCTTACTCCCAGCTTGCATAGCATTAGTACTGTAAACTGATTATATCTAGTTACGTTTGTTCAGACTGAGGGTATGTTTGTAGACATCTGAATATGCTTATGATTTTTTTGTCATAACGTTATCTTTTAGTGCTATGCCTACTTTTCTCAGATTGTACATGTTTTCTTAAACTACAGAAATAATAGTTACAAACTTTAAGTTCTGCTTCTCCACTGTTCAGGATTTGGCCCCTTGTCTGCTAGACTGTTCTGCAACACAGCTGGCGTTGAAAGAAGGGGATGTTACACCTAACGCCCTTTTCATTTTTATGTATTTCGTTTCACTTGCCCTCCACCCAGAGTAGGTAAGCAATTTAAAATCTGAGAAACAGTTTGTGGTCTCAGGCAGAGGAAGGGAAGATGAGTCAGTGAGGACAAGTTTCCAGCAGTGAAGAGCTCTGGATAAAGCAGTGGTGTCTGTCCTGACCAATGGCAGCAATGCCAGGCTGAGTTCTTCCTCGGAGCCTGAAAGGCTTCATTTCCTGAATCAACAGGCCCAGCACAGAGCTTGCTCTCACCACCATTGCTACCATTACTCATTTAAGAAGCCCTGTTCACATCACTGACTACACATGTGGTTTATGTCAATACACGAGGTGGCTGATACCTGTTTTGTAGCCATGAGAACAGCGAGCAGTCAATGCACTAAACATTGTAATTGATCACAAAAGTATGTGGGAAAATTCTCCATCAGTCAAAGTCCTTAACTCAGAGCTGGTCGTCTCTCAGAAATGGACAGTTCAATTTAGCTAGAAGAAGTTGGGGCTGATGTAGAAATTATGGGGCAAAATAATTGTATAGCTGCTTTCATGCATTAGAGCAGATTAAATGATGGTCTATTAACGGCACATTTTTTCACCCGAGGAGGGTGGTATGTGTGCCAGTAGGCATACATGGTAAACTGTAACTGGGTACTAACTAACATACAAAAATCTTCCATGGGAAAAAAAATAAAGAGGAAAAAAAATAGAATGAACCATAACAAACACTTTTTTCTACGTAGAATCTTTCTGTATTTCCCATGGGATTCAGTTGAACGAGGGAAGATTAAAAAAAAGGAAGAGCAGAAACTGCTTGCAACACAGAACAAACCTTGAGTGCCAAGAACATGCCTCAGATTTTTTTAAAGATGCCTGCCTCTTATCTCAGCCCTGATTCATCACAGTTTACTCCCAGAATTATTCAGGATTCAAGGACCTTGCTCCTATGGGGTTAATGGGTTATGCTCAGCACTGAAACCCATGACACAGATAGCTGCTTAATTATTCGGTCCAGACTGGGTTTAGTGGTTAATGGAAATAAAAATAGCAACAGCAACAATTACATTGTTTTATGTTTCATAGGTGAAATGATTTTTTCTTTTAACTGCATAATCCAGGACCATGCGCAGGGAGGAGCATATAAAGGAGGGGTAGTGCTGCTTGTGACACAAAAGATTAACCTGCCCGTGACTGAAGAGGAGGAAAAGGAAAACACTGCCATAAAAGTGACAGTAGAGGTGAAGAATTGTGGTGAATGTGTAATGCACCACCGAAAAGATGCAGGAGAAAACATACCAAACTGAAAGTCTTATCTCTCCTGCTATTCCAAAGCAGGAATTAATTTGAAGGGAAGAAGCTGCTGTTCTCCTTGCCTCACATCACTTGTGATGCTAAAGTGATACGATTACCATAATTGCTATCTTTGTTCAAAAAAATGTGGTGGTGGTTTTCCACCCTGAATTTTGTTCAAGCAGCCATTGCGGCTGGTACCAATCAGGAGCTAAGGGCGCTTGCTGCAGCTAGTCTAGGAGCAAACACAGTAAATCTCCTGCTTCAAATGCACCAGCCACACAAGATGTCAAAGCATATTACAAACACAGGAGCACCTAGAGGTATTAGCCAGTGTTCCTGTTACAAGGAATTTGTGTGTAGCTAACCAAAGATTAAGTGCAAAACCAATCCTGCCACTCCGATAGCAGATGAAACCAATTTAGAATCAATGGGTCTAAATGTAGGGTTTCTGCAAAGGGTCAAACTTAGCATTTAATTAATTGAGCCCTATTTTGAAAGCATGCTGTGGCAGTAGGGTGGAAATAAGCAGGCCAGAGAAATAAAGAGGATCATTTTAAGCCCAAATCATCACCAAATGCAACACTGCTGTGTAAAGGGGATATTAAATTAGGGTAATCATTCCCAAGCCCCCTCAGCTTCCTGTCTTGTGGCTGCCATGGGGATGAGCTACAGACAGGGCTTTCCTGGCTGGAGGAGGCTGTAAGGCCCTGGTTAAATAGGTATCTCTGAGTTTGGATAAGGGTTAAAGCAAAACAGGCTAAGTGACTTGTTCAGTTGATGATTCTTAGCAGTCCTGGTCGCTAGTCTCTTGTGTTCTCACTCTGATTTGCTGTGGTAATTGGTCTGCTGCAGTAGAGGGGGAGTTAAGCCAAAACATTTTTTAACTTTTTCTTAGCTTCTAAAAATAAATCTTTCACCTGTAAAATACATAAGCTAGAGCTATTGAAAAGACTACGTTTGGGTTTAATTTGACAGTCACCTTGAGTTTTCTCTTCCCTCCTACTATCCTCCCCGCCACTCCACCCCCCCACCCCCCTTTTTTTTTCATCATTTCATTGAATAAGAGGGGAGCAAAAGAGGGGAGCAGGGGGAAGAGTAAGAGGAAAAATGCTAGAATATCCATAAACTTGTTTTTGTCTCTTGCTTTAAATATTTGAAAAATGTTGAGATTGTTTCTTTATGTTTTTCAAACCACAGAAAGAAATTTGAATTGTAGACTTAGCTTTTTTCACTATGGTGTTTCATACTGCTCCCTGTTCAGATGAAGGTCAATATATTTGGCTATTTTTGGATATTTGGATAAATTTGGACTAAAAGGACAATGGTATGTTCTTTGTAGAATTAACATAAAGGCTGCTTTGTCGGTCTTATCTTGAAGGAAAGCTAGAGTGTGGTCATTTTGTGTTTGGCAGAGAAGATAAAGGGTTACTGCCTGCATGCCACTAGAATTAAGGGATTGTTCTGCCAGTGACAGTAGAGGAAAGGGAGTTTTGTGCTTGTGTCACAGAAGGAAAAGGATTACTGTGCAAATGATGCTCTAGGAAAAGGATTAGATTGCCTATGATGCGGAGAAGAGAGGTCATTGTATACACGTCACAGAAAGAGCAGGGTGGTGTGACATAGGGCAGAAAGGATTCTTTGAAAGTCAGAAGGAAAATGAAAAGGAGAAGAGGGACTACAATTGTGCAAGTGTGGCTGGAAGACGAGGTTTCTTATGGGCAAAAATAAGTAAAGAAAAGATGAAATGGCTGTTTTCCTAAGTAAAGGAGCACA
This sequence comes from Megaceryle maxima, assembly GCA_024605025.1. Lineage (NCBI taxonomy): Eukaryota > Metazoa > Chordata > Aves > Coraciiformes > Cerylidae > Megaceryle > Megaceryle maxima. The sequence continues at coordinate 52,011 of JANHGN010019529.1, read as the reverse complement.
GCTTATTGTAGAAACAAGCACCTAAATTTTTCAGACAAAAGAGTGCTGTCCCCTCATTAGTGTAAGGGAATACACCATTTTCACAAATACTTTGAGAGATAATAATGGTATCTCAGAGAGATACTTTGGCATCTTGACCTCAACTCCCCTACAGACAAGGAGTTGGCTCCCTCTTAGATTATCTTTTTTTATTTTCCTTATCCCTCTAATGAAAAGTAAGTGCCTCCCAAGCCACCATATCCTTCTCAGGAAATAATATTTTTTCCCAGAGTAAACCACAGGTGAGACTGGGTGCAACATGCAAGCACTTCAGGTCTGCTGGGAGTTAGGAATGCCAGTCTCCCAGCTCAAAGAGAGATGCTTCTTAGCTACATATGAATAGAGAAGCAGTGCAAACCTAGGTAGATCTTTGTTATTGTTTTCTTTAAAAATAACTAAATAAATAAAAATACCCTGCTCCATAAGAAAAGTATATATGAAACAAAAGGTTTTCACTTTCCTTGTGACACCAGCGAGAAGTGTTTCAGATGTTCTCTTTTTGCAAGTAGCCATTTACATTTCCACACTGCAGCAGCCACCAAAGCCCCACTTTGGCTGTGCTTTTGTAAGACATTTGTAGGTAATGGTGTTTGGGGTTAGGGCTGCGGTGTGCTGCACTGTATTGCCAGAAAGGAGAAGTAACGTAGGAATTATTTCTACCTTTATTATGCCAGTTTCTGGTTCAAGACTTCCCAGTTATTTGGGGATTTGTTTGTTTTCACACAATGATTCTGACATCCAGTTAATCATAACACGTCACACTCAAACACAGCGCAACACTTTGTACCAGGAACTGCATTTCAGAGAAGGTGACGCCGAGGTCAAATGCATTCCTGCTAATTGTACCGATTGCAGGAGAGTTATTCCGTGATTGAATTTGCTCTCTGATGTTAAAGGACGTAGCTGCTAATTGTTTTTAAGGAGGACCCAGAAAAATTACTGGGGGCTGGACAGTAACTCCCTGCCCGAGCCCGCCAGGCACACGCGCACCTGCACACACACAAGATAAGCACTGCTAATCTTTCGGAGGAGTGTGGTATGCAGGGAGGTTGTGCAGGTCAAACTGTCCAAGGGCTTGGAGAGGGATACACAAACAGCCAGTGATGGAAAATGATTTTCTGTATGTCCAATCGTTTTGTACTGTTGGTACTGACCGTGTAGGAGAAATCTACTATGCTGACTTCTTCAAAGCTGCCACCTGTGCAGTGGCATGGCCATCAGCTCACTTCTGTGGTGTTTCTACAGTGCTCTCGCTGTCCTCAGGCTTTACAAAGCCTACCTCTACTACTACCATTATCCCATCAGGCAGCATATAGGTTTCCTTCTTCTTCTGACTTTTTCTTATAATTTTCTTGTTTATCAAAGCTGTAATCTCTCTGAGTTGAAAAACTCATGATTAGGGCAAGGAGAGCCACACAAGGTCTAGTTTGTGCAGAATATCTCAGAGCAATCCTGACTCGTGAATGTGCAATGTCACAAGCACAACCAAACTCTGCCCCTCCACTGTAATTTATGATTTAATATATCAGAGGAAGCCTCAACTCACAATCGTGTTTTATTTTCTTTTTTTCCACTTTCTCCAGAAACCCTTTCTCTCCAAACCTTTCCTACTTAGGGGTCCAAGTTCTGAAAACTCCCTGGAATGGTATCTTGATATGTAAATATTTCTGTTAGCCAAGTGATCCTGCACCTTACTGTGAAGAAGAGTGCAGCCCTGAAGTGGAAGGGTAATTGCCTGGGATTTGGCAAGGTTTGCCAGCTTTCTACACCAGGAAGTGTATGGGGAAGATCTAGGAGGATGTATTTCCTAAACTTCCTCAATCTTGGGCTGAAATTCTTGAACTAAGATACTAGATAGCAGTTTGCAGCAACCTGAGATTCCTTGGTTTGCAGAGCTCTTACTAGTGGCCACCATAGGAGATGGAGAAAGCTGCAGTCTGTCTTGTTTTAGGAATTATTCTGTCTTTGCAGGGGAAAAAAAAGAACAGAGGCTTTAAATAAGATTTCATCTGACAAAATTTTCAAGCTCTTTGGGAGGATGTAGCAAAGCTGTCAGACTGACTTTCTGTATTGAGCTCCAGCTGTCATTTTCCTTTGCCTGCTGTTTCCTACCGTTGGGTGCAGGCTCCCATTTGAAGCTCTTGGCTCTTGAGAGGGTGTAGCTCCTAATGCTCACGTAGACTGCTGCAAGTACACTGCTTTCAATATGTCTCTGCTGAATGAGACCATTAAGGGAAGAACTGCCCTAACAGTTTTAGTCTAGCAGGTCTGTTTCACTGTTCAGCAAAGCTGATGGGGGACTTTCCACTACCCTGAAAAGGAACAGGGCATAAGGACCAACATAAGCACTGTAATTCTCTTGTATGCAAAGGAAAAGGCAGAGTAACACCAGCTAAGAATTGGATTTTTAATTATTTGAAATGTACTTCTAAACAGATAAAGGTTACCTGAAAGTAACTTAAATAAGACTGGCCTCTAACTGGCATGGGTGACTAATCACCAACCTCACGCAGACAGCATCAACACTGTGTTATAGCCAGAGTGACAAATTATCTGAGGTGATGTTTCTGGTGCTACTGCAAGGCACCCATGAGTGGGGAAAAGTGGTTGGCACTGACCCCACAGAAGCTGCTCCTTGTAAGACTTGTTCTCCAGGCCCTTCACCAGCTTAGTTGCTCTTCTCTGGACCTGCTCCAGCACCTCGCTCTCTCTTCCATTGAGGGGCCCAGAACTGAATGCAGTACTCGAGGTGTGGCCTCACCAGTGCTGAGTGCAGAGGGACAGGCACCTCCCTGGTCCCACTTTCCACACTATTTCTAATACAGGCCAGGATGCCGCTGGCCACCTGGGCACACTGCTGGCTCCTATTCATCCACTCATTGATCAGTTCCCTTGCATCCCTTTCTGCCGGGC
>JANHGN010019529.1:30742-48959 GCA_024605025.1 Megaceryle maxima | reverse complement strand
TGGGCCCACCCGTGCAGCCAGTGTTTCACCCAGCAGAGCGTACGCCCCTCCAGGCCACGAGCAGACAGTTTTTTCATGAGGATGCTTACCATTAGGTCCACCCCTCACCACCAGTTCTTCCCTGGGTAGAGACAGCAAAGACGAGCAGTGTTATGGCTGCTTCTCTGTTAGGTAAATGCCAAACAAAGTGTGTTTGCTTGCAGAGGAACTGAGCATGACCTAATTAAAGGTGATCTGGTGGTACCAAGTTCTTCCCTAATTTTGCTCTTCACACAGGCTGGTATTTCACAACCCAAAGTTTCAGTTCAGACCCACTGCTCAGAAAGATATTTCAAAGCAAGGCAGAGGGAAATAATTTTCTTGTTAACTCACCTGTGTTGTGAGGGATTTTGTTTTCTCTGTTAAAGATGGTGAAACTGCTAACCCAAACAGCTGCCTCCCCTTCATTGAGGGATTAGTGACTTCATCAACACAAGCAGAACAAACAGAGTGCTGAACTTAGATCTGGCAAGTTCAAAGCCTTCCAGTCCAAGATGAGAAAGCGAGGAAACACTCACAGCAGTGACAGTATCTGAGCCTTTTAACAAATGAAGCCAATGATAAAGGCTTGGGAGGCGATCGGCCAAGCCCATCCCTGGTGTAAACCTGGTGTTCTTCCAATTCAAACAACGGAAAAGGGGCAAACAAGAAAAATCCTTGGTAGCAAATGTGATTAGGTGAAGCAAACAGTAAATACTCTCCTGTAGCTGCAGTTCATCATGCAATTAGTTTCTTAACAGCTTCACCATTCAGATGGCCTCTTCCCTGGCACAGTGCCACGCTGGCCAAATAAATCAGCTTTACATACATGCCTGTCAATCAGAACTGCAGTTCCAGACCTCTGCAGCTAAGCTGGAAGGCTCAATTGAAAGGGAGAAGGAAGAGAGGCCTGAAAAGCTAGGTGGAAACAGGATAATGAAGAAAGGAGAATATAGCCAAATAGCACTCACCTAATACTTTGAAGTGCCCGAGAGCCCTTACAGAATAGAAGGGCTTGCCAAAAGCAGTTTGTAAGCAAAGGCCCTCATATCTCCAGCCCTGTCATTGAGATTAAATGGGATCATTGGGAATAATGGTGAAGTGGAATGCATATTTAATTAGAGAAATCAATGAACCCAAATGATTGGGAGGGGGCAAATCATTAAGATCCAGCTCCTCCTGCCTCTACTCAGCAATATTTCAGACTGCTGGCATTGCAAGCGGGTCTGGTTTGTGATACATCACTAGCAAAGCAGAGGGGACTTTTGTGATTGCTGTTTTGCACATGGAAATGCTGTGAAGGGAATAGGATGCTCTGTTCATGTAAAAGCTGCCATCTTCAGAAACGAGAGCAATTGCCAGGACAGAGCCATCACACAGCACTGGGGCAAACCCAGAACTGCCAGGCTCCAGGCTTAGTCACAAATGGGCATGGGCAGAACACACAGACGTGTTAGGCTTTTAAATAAAGGAGAACATAAATATCTTGATTATGTGTTGGGGTCGTTTTCTGCAACAGCGTTGCTTGTGGAAGCTGGCCAAAAATTATTTGACAGAATCCTTTTTGCCTGTAAACATTTTGTCAAAAAATTTTACCACTACGTATGTCAGTTAGAAGGGGGGGGCTCAGAACACAACAGAGGTTTTTCTGAATTGTTTTGGTGTTCATTTCACTATTGTCATCTCAGTGTTTATACTCTCTTTTAGAAAGTGTAGAGCAGAGAAGTTAAAGATAAAATCAGCACCTAACTTCTGGCTGAGTCGAAGTAAACAGTGCCAGCTTTTCACTACAATGGGCGTTTTCGCTTTTATATTTTTATTATGTACTGAAACTAAAAAGAAATATAAGTTGTTTCTGGACAGCTGTGTTACTTAGTGCTCAGGTGACTCTAGGAAAATGTATTCTGACTTCATACAAGTGGATTTAAAATGGGAGCCAGATTTTTTTAGGAGCTTACAGACAGGGAAGCAGAGATGACATTTTCTGTAACATATGCAAGAGCTAACTTACAAAAACATGAAGTTTTGCATTAAGTAACCTTGTAAGTCTGTTTGGTTTGTGGTTACAGGGTTGGGGGGGAGTGGGATATGAAAATTAGCTAACAAAATGCTTCACAAAAATAGTGTGCTGATTGAAACAAGAACCTAAATTCTTTAAATTCTTTGGAAAAGCTTGACTATGTAACATGCCTTATAGCTCCCCTAGAACACTGTGGAAAGGAAGGAGGTTTTTTTGCAACAACATTTTGGGATTAACTGAGCTATTTTGCCCAAGGCACAATTTAAGGTACTTTCTTATTTAACACAATTTGTGTTACTGTTTGCCTAAGAAATCCTACTCTGCAACTATTTCTAGTGTAATACCGCTGAAGTCAGTGAGTTTATACCAAGGATGAATGTGCCCTCATCCTGTTTTCTTCACTATATTTATTTGCCTTGGAAACCAGAAGTACCCACAATTACTTATTTATCAGGTCTAAAAATTTGGCACCACTTTGAAAAAGCATGAAAAGCTGATTGCAAGAGTTCCTGCTCAAGTTGATACCTGTCAACCTAAAGCAGTGCAACAGTCATGATCATTTCAATTCATACTTCTAGCTTAAATTATGTGGCCTGCAAACCAGCTGAATAAAAAATAAAAAGTAGCATTTACATATTAATACCTATTTTTTCCCCTTGAATCCATGCAGTGGAATGACCACTGACTCATAATCCACATCCTGAAGTAATTCTGGTAGTACAGAGACCTTGTACCCTGTGTTTGGCCTCTGTGGGAATGGCATATGGCTTTCTGAAGGCAAGACATTCTATCTCGTGGCATTTTTTTGTTTCTTTACTAAAACAAAGGGGTGTTTTTTGGTTTTTTTTTTTAGAAGTGAAAGAGAAAATATATTGGTCTACAAATAAAACTAAATACTCATAAAGACTTTATTGCTAAGATGATGTTAAACTTACCAGGCATCAGATCTAAAGATATTTTAGGATATGTTTAATTTACTAGAAGAAATGGACCTATCCTTTAAAATTGAGCCAATGTTCTGTACAACACTGATCATTTTGAAATTATAGCTGATAAAAAAGGAGTTGTAAATTATTTTTAAGTATTTGGCTGTATGTTCTTACTTTTAATTAAAAATTCCCACATTTTGACGTGTTCTGACCAGAAGAAACCAAATCCACAAAGAGTTAGAAATCTTCACAACAGTCCTGACCCAGAATCCATCAAACCTCATGGGTTTTGGCTGGGTTTTTTGTTTTGGGTTTGGTTGGTTTTTTTTTTGTCTGTATGTATGTACCTAGAAGGCAGAGATATTCATCACAAGAACCAACCACAGAGACTGAGATTTCAATCTTATTTACAGCAGTATAAATCAAAGTAACTTCACTGCGGCCAAGGGAGTTACTCTGGATTTACACTCATCAGTGTAACAAATACAAAACATGAATTAGTGTCAGTTAGGACATGGTTTGATTATTTTTTCACTGCAAATATGATGGAAGTTTTTTCATTTGCAATAAAAGAAAAAAAACCCTACTCTTTTTCATGCATGTCCATTGAACTGTACATTAAATTTTGAACAGAATTCACATTTTCTATGTAAAAAAAAATAGAATTATATACTTTTACAAAGAATTCTATCTACCTGAAGGCTATTTTCTTTAGGAAAACTGGTGTGGTGGAAATTTTCTGATGTGCTTTAAGGCAAACTCATAATTCATAAAAATAAGACTCTGCTCAGCAGATGTTCAGGAAAGAGCAAGCTAGTGAGCAAGAACACATGCATCCCCATGTGGTTACACTTGAGGTTCTTGGTGTGGAAAGCAGGAAGGGTGGGACAGTAGCTAAGGTGGTCTGAGAGCCATGAGAGTAATCAGGTTTTAATTCAGTAGTGCACCTAGAATTTGTTTCCAGGAAAATAAAACCATACCAAATTTCATTTCAGATGAAGTAAACCAGTACTATTTCCACTCCTAAGGAAACCTCCCTGAGCATCACTTATCTTGGCTGTTGTGAAGTCTACCTCCTATTTAAATGGAAAATGGGGGGGGGGAGTTTATGTTAGAAAATGTTGAACTGCATATCTATAACTACTTATGAAGTTTTAACTGAATTTTGTATATCTGAAACTGTCTTTCACAGTGAATAAGCTCATTGCATGAGAAAAATCCGAATCTCAGGAAGACTCAGAAATCTCAGGTGAGGATCAGGCTCACTCTGTAACTGAGGATAAGTCACCTGTGCCAGACCTTCACAGAAATGCAGTATTTTGAAGATCTCAGCCACAGTGGCTCTGTATTAATTCTATAATTATAACATTGGGTAAATACATGAAGGACCAGCTGAATTAAGGGGTCTGCACAAATCTGAAGAGCAAGGCCCCAGCCTGATGCAGTGCTTGCTTTGCTGGAAGCAGTGCAGGCAACACCTGACAGTAGACAACCCCTCCTCTTGCTTTCCCCCCAAAACACAGGATTTCCTACAGAATATTAAACTTCCTTATTTTCCTATGTCATGTCTAATATCCCTCCTAATTTCTAGATGTAGGGACCAAAACCACACAGCACTGGACCCTTCTCTCCTTTGTAGTCTTGCTCTGTGCGCTGCTGAGGACAGAGGCCAGGTGGTGCTCCCAGCAAAGGGCCACAGTCTGTTGATGGAGATGGATGGGCTCTGCTCCCACTCTGCCCAGCCGAGCTGAATCTCACAGAGCTGCTGAATTTCAGCCATTGATCTCCTCTCTTCCCTCCTTCCCTCTCTTTCTCCCTCTTTCTTTCCTGCATTGCCTGAGGAGGGTTCCCCTGGCTGGCTGAAGGCACTGCCTTGCTGTGGGGAGGCTTTGATCGCAGCTCCGGCTGCTGGGGGGAGAGGTGGACGCAGCAAGGGGTGCAGACTGGTCTGGGTTTTACAGCACAGGCTTTCGGTGAATGAAACTCACTAAAAAAAAAATAAATAAATGAAGTCCAGCGGCTTGTAGCTGCTATCAGAGTCGTTCCACAGTAGATGAGTGCATCTGCATTTTCTTACCCCTGAAGTGAATCAATATGGCTTTAAATAATTTCCCTGATGCCTGGATTTCTTACCTTGCACTGCTGTTAGCCCAGACACACAGTTCCCTGGTCACTCCTACCTCATCTTTTCAGTCTCTCTTCCCTAGCTGTTTCTCATCGCCTTCTCTTAAATATATGTACAAAATATTCACTGGAGCACCTCGGTTTTGCTCGTGTGCCATTTTCTCACGCACACATTTGCCATCACTTGCAGCCACACACACACTCACCACGGTGCCTTAATGCATGCATTGCCTGGCTGTGTCTCCATCCTCTCCCCCATCCACACACACACTGCCTAGCTGATTGCTGCCTAAGCAACATCTGCTTATCAGGAGTTTTTCTTCTGATGTGGTTAGTGAGGAAGCGCTCATGTTTATTTGCAACGCTGTCTGTCAAAGATATTTGTGCTTAAAAAAAAAAAAAAAAAAAAAAATAATCTCTTGTGTTCTGATGGGTTTTTTTCTTCCCATACACCTCCACCCACCTTGGGGCAGGTGTATCTTAGTGTAAACCCATCACTAGGGCTAAAAATAGAAGACCTCCACACAGATAGCCCCACGCTTTGGGGACTGCCCCACTTTTCTACATCCTGCCTAATCTTGGATTTGGGTTGTTCAGAACACGAGGTATCACAGACAGGATAAAAAGCCCTTCAGTAATGCTTATGCATCATCTGAGTATGTTGACATATAGTAAGTGATCCGCTCAGAGAAACCCACAGTCCGTCAGTGCAGGAGTCCCCTGAATCCCCTTATCACTTCAGAGGCGCGCATAAACACATTAGCTGCTTATTCCAGGCAGAACCCTCAACTTGCAGATCCCAACTGCTTTTGCCAGCATCATCGCACTTTTTTTAGTTATCTTTTTTTACTGTGTATTGCTCTCTCACTAATTTTGTATTTTGAGGTGCTGTTATATGCCTAGTCACTCGCTTCAAGTATCTAGGAGATCATTACTTGCTCCTGATTAGCACAGTGCATTTGAGTGGCATGCTGGAGGCAAAAATTTAAAATGTATCAAAATGCAAATATGCCCCCATTGACCTCTGGAAAAATGTGGTACATTACAAAGTACTTTCAGAGAAAGCCAGAAAGGAAGAGAGAGGGTATTGAGTTTACAGAGGTTTGTGATATTAAAGAAAAAAAAAAAAAAAGGTTTCTAAGAAGTTTGCATTCTGCATAGTGCAGAAAGATTTTTATTTTCTTAATTTAAAGGTGGAGTGGAGAGACCACATGCTGATACTTGTGCCCACTTTGTGTCTCACTCCGCTTACTTTGCTAGAAACACTGAAGCGAAAGACGTTGCTTGTGGTGCATATTTTTGCAATTTGCCAAGACTCAAATATGTTCTCTAATAGATGGCAATGGCCCAGGATGAGAGACACAGAAATTATTCATGATCCTTCTTTCAGCGTGAAAGACTCTTTCTACAACCTCAGCTTAATGACTCTGCTTTTAAGAAGTAAATGATTTTCACCAAGAAAAGTGAGAGGCAGCCAGATTTGCCTGGAGGAAGTAAGGGCGGTATTAAGACAAGTGCCATCCCTGCAGTGGGGTATGCCTGAGAACTGTACTGGGGAAAAAGATGCAGTGTTACCCAAGTTATCTGAGCTGGTTGCTTTTTTACCCAGAGTTACAAGAGTTTGTATGGAAGTTTAGCATTAGCTCAGTGTTCAAATTAACACTGCTGCTGTAATGAGGAAAGTCATTACAGCATCCTTTGACCAGTCCCCTCACTGTATTATGCACTGCTGCTGTTCAGTGTCTGGGCATGGAAGGAAAACCACATAGAAGAGCACAGCTGCTTCTGACTGCACTCAGTAGCACATGCTTTTGTTCTTTAGGTCTTGTGAGCATCTGATGTGATAAACACAACAGAGTAGTGAAAGGAAAGGAAACAGCAATAGATGTGATGATTCCTAGCATACAAAAATCATGAAGAAGAAGCAGGAGCATATGACCACCCCCGGTCTCCCAATGCTTGTTGTGCCATTGTTTAGCTAGTTTCTCTGTCTCTGGCTATTGCTGCATTGCACTTGGCCATAAATGAAAGCTATTTAAGGCTAATGACCATGGTGCCCACCTTAATCATGCATTTGAAATATTAATAAAAATAATTTATATCATGTGACTGCTTTTTAACTAGCTGCTTTCAGGACTTTAGATCAGGATTATAAAAGATATGCATTTATAAATTATTAGCCTTGAGCACATAAGCACTGCATACTATGGGGAGCACTTCTGTAGCACTTTAAATTAATTTATTGTTATTCATTCCAGCTGTCTGTGATGTAAACCTTTGGCTATAAATTTGTACCATCATCCAACACACCATTAAACTAAAGTGGTGCCCGTGCTGGAGCATATAATAAAACATATGAATAAGATTTCTGTGGGGACACTTTTTTTAAACTCTCTTCTCAGTTAATGATACAAGAAAAGTGAGATAACATAGTCACCCTGTAACTATGCATTCATTAAAATATGCCTGGTGGGGGGGAGACTTTTAAATTTGCACTTCTATTGAATTCTGACTCAATGTTTTTCTTTACCAGGTTGTTTCAATTCATAGCCTATCTCAAGCAAAAGATTTTGTCAGAAGCCATCGTGAAGTCACTAGCTAAGACTACCAGAGGATTTTTGTTGGACCTGAACTTCTCAGTAGTGGAAATAGCTTCTGAGCACTGAATCACGGCAGTACGAGAGCAGAGCAGTTTTACTATCTTGTGTCCTCGGCATGTTGTTTTTTTTTCCTACAGATTACCATGAAGGTAACAAAACCTTATCTGCATGACTCACACCATCATGTCTTAATCCATTTAACAGTATAGATACATTTCATACCAGTCTATTGGGATACAATTTCCTAAACTTTAAAGTAAGTTGTGATCGTGCGGTGCTCTCCCGAGAGGAGTTAGAAACACCCATTGCTTTGCTTTTGCCATGTGGGTCTTGTCTCGCTCATGTGCTTGATAATACTTTCTGTCACTTTTGTGACAGATGACTTCTATCAAGCCTGTTCGAAGGCAGTCCTGTCCATCTCAGTCTTCCACTGATACCCATAAAAGTTTGGCTGCTAATTTATCAGATTCAGGCTCCTGATGTTGAATACCGCTATATGAAAACAGACAAAAATCTGAATGTTCGATTCTCAGCTGTCATAATATAGCACAACTCCTTTACTTTGTACTAGCTGCTCATATACCTTATGCTCTTCAGGTCTAAAGCTTTCCAAGTTATTCACCCAGTAGCAAAGCTTTTGGAAAATTGACTGAAAACCAAAAATGGTACTCATAAAGAATATATCTTTGATTATAACTAATCTCATTAATATAAAGAGCTGCTAATTAATCTGTTCAGTTATCTGTGTTTCCTTTTCCTTGCTGATTACATAGAAAGAAGGTGCTTTTTTTTAATTAAAAAAAAAACAAAAACAAAAAAACAACTGTAATCTTTTAGGAGTTGGCTGTATTGACTTCATTCTACCAAATTTTGCTCAAGTCCTCTAAAGGGACCTTAGGGAGGAGAAGAGGTGCTTCAGTTTTCATGTTCCTGCTGACACTGGAGATACCTGCTGCATGTGCCTTTTAATCTCCCCATGTCTGGTAGGACCAGGCTCCTTGGTCCATTACAGCGCATAGCAGCTCCAGCGAAGCATGATGTCCTCTGCATGTACCAATCAGTCAAGAAGCCTCCTTTAACCAAGGAGGGCAACTCAGATATGACAAAAGACAATGGGTGGGTGCCAAGAACTGAAGGCAACAAAAAGGTATAGTGTCTGTACCTCCACGGTTTGAGGAAAGTAGTCTCTAAAGTTGCTGGTACATGAATGATGTACTCAATCTTTTATCCACACAGCTTCCTTCAGAGAGCTGTGGAAAGATTGTTCGAGGAGGGCTGGTAGCCTGTTCATCCCCTAGCTCAGCTCATGGACACAGAGCCTTGTGTACCTGGGAGGACATCTGCTTCTATGGGAGTCCTTGAAGTGATTGCCATGCCTGCCACATCACCACCTCACAGACATATGCTAGCATTCGTGGTGCTGTCAAAATATGCTTTAAAGCCCATTTCAGCAGCAAGCTCGCTTAGCTTCCTTGCCAGGAAATGTTAATTACTATGGTGCAGTCTACTGTTTTCTGTGGTGCAGTAACTATTAATTTACACCAGTTGGAAAAACATAGTATTTTATTAAAAAACAATAAAAGCAAATCAATACAGTGTAAAGTGTACAGTATCAAAATTAAAAGCTCTTGGTTTTATACTTGAGCATTCCTAATAAAATTTTATTGTTGATTCAAGCAGCTTGTCTATTCTAATCGAATGAGAAACCATCAAGCTTCTTTTTAGCATTTTGGAAAGGACTGAAAACGCCTGCCCCAATACATGGCAAAAGAATGCAATAATTAACCTCCAGGTTGTAAGTCAGTATGATGATGCAAATGCTGCTGCCTTCATCTCTCTGCGTTGCATCACCTCTGCACCTGACAATCTTTGGAATCCATTTTGAATCAGGATGGAAGTTAACTTTTATTTATAGCAGTAATTAGAAAGACACTAGCACTAATGGAGTCTGCTCCATTGCTAGAACATGTCACCACAGAGTAAATTCCACAGCAATTTTTGCATTTTAGCAGGTCAAAGAGTAAAATTAATTGCTTCTTCCTGTGACAACCTGTTTATTCTTCGGAATCTTTTGATTTACTGGAACATTGATTTCAAAGCTTTTTAGAGAAAAATCCCACAGTTGTTTTTTCTGCCACTGCTTGCTCCAAGTGTGCTACGTGCTGCAGAGCCTGGGAATGCAGCTCATGACACTAATCTCATGGTTCTAGGCTCCCTGGCAGCATGGGCCAGGCAAAACCAATGTTTTCAGGTGGCTTAAATCCCAGCTTCTGCCCCACCGCCACTGAGGGACTTGGATCTGGTGGCGATACAACCCAGCAGCTCCACCTGCTAAGTGCTCCCTCAGCCCACAGCAGGATGTCCCCAGGCACTGCGATGAGCAACACTTTGCCCTTGACTGTGCAAGCTCCTGTTTCCATCACCATGACCTGCTGCCACAGCTTGCATATTTCTGAGTGCAGCCACAATGATTATAGATGATTTTTAGGAGTTAACCAGAATAAAGAAACAGAGTAACTTTAATCCTGTGAATGGACAGATCACCGTTTCCTTTCTACAGACAGAACTATCATGGGTATGCGTTTGATGGGAGTTTTACAACAGTGAATTAATAGATGGTCCTTTTAAATGTGTGACATGATCCAGATATGACAGTAGGTTTTTCAAAGCTATTAGACAACTCTGATAGCTCATGGCAGTGGGCTGGGAGGACAAGTGTCACTGAGATAAAAATGCATCAACTAGACTAATTTAAAAGGAATAGAAAATTCACACAGAAGCACCAGAAACTCCTGCTTTGCTACAGCGGTACCAGGAAATCTAGACATGGTAAGTGAACAAAAATAAAAACCAAAACAAAACAACAACAACAACAAAAAAACCCGCACAAAATTTTTAAATAAAATTAAAATCTTGCAATTTTAGTTATTAGGTTTGAACTGGGTTTAGAAATTCCAAAGTGTGGTGGTACATTACTGAGATACCACAAATTGTTGTAATGTGTTGTCTGTACATGGCATCTGTGTATGCACCAGTGTTCTCCTCTGCAGCAGGAGCTGTGATGTAACCACCGTTTTGTTACCGTAATGAAAGAGTCTGAGGTTTCTCTCTACCATAAAAATTTACATTAGTCCATCCTGCTTTTTGTGCGTGCTATTAAATGGTTTTTTCTGTTCTCTGTGCGGTAAAACACAACTTCTCCTGACTGACTTCTTGATGCAACTAAGCTAAGACAAGCCCTGCGAGGGTAGCATGATTATTTACATTATACAAGTCTTTCAGGCTCTCAAAATATGGGTCTTAAGCGTATTATTAACTTCAGGCGTATTAGTAAGTCCCACTGAGGTAAAAAGGATGTGCTTTAGGGCACTGATCACTATCAGCTATGAAAAAAGCTGAGAGACTTTTTTTCCTTCACAAGGGTAATTGATTACTTGTGGAATAATTTCTCTCAGAAACTATCACTTGATCTGTATTTGAGGTGTATAGGAGTGAGCTTTATGTTAGTAATCTCCTCCTAGTGCAGAACTGATGAGTTTCAATAACACTGTAGTATTTTCAAATAGAAACAGATGTTCTGTTGGACATCCTACAACAGAAAATCAATAGTAGGTGAACCATAAGTAGGTCTTCCCTCTGAGAGGGTTCCACTGTGAGAGCTGTACAGGAATGAATTCACCATTGTGCTGGACTAGCAGTGTGGCATTAAAACCAGGAAGGTTTCATGGCAGGCTTATCAAATTGCTACTATTTGGGAATTGGGTGAATTAGATATTTTGTATGATGCTCTTTAATTATCTTCCAGAGGAAATGTGTACTGGAGCTGAAGCAAGCTGCCTTTCATTTGTTAGCATGTATTTGTACTGCATTTTTGTGTGGATAAACCAGGTAGAAAGGTAGGGGGAGAGGCTCTGAAAATACACAGCATAAGACAGTACCTATCCAAAGAGCTTACTGTTTATCTTAGCCTGACAAATATTGGTTAGGATAAGAGGCAGGCATGAAGCTGTATTTTTGCTTTTATTCAGAAGTTTATGGGGAATGAGGAGTAAAAATTGGGGTTTCCAAATGTCATAAGCACAAACACTTTCAAGGATCCTTTGGAATAGAAGATGCTGTCAAGGCTTTAGCTCTTTCAGTGGTCCTCTCAGTCACGTGGCATAGCATAGCTCTGTGCAAACGTGTGATGGGATTTTCCAGTGATACTCCTTTCTTTCTTTTATGGATGTCATAACACAGAAAGAAATACTAGATGAAAGTAAGCCCTATGGTTTTGATTGTGGTTAGTCTGATGGTTCTGGTTTGCTTTAAGTGGAAGCTGATGAACAATGGTTTAAAAGGAGAAAAGGAATATGGCCCCAGCACTGAGGTCAGCCAGCCACTTCCTACACCCAGCTGTTTCAGTTTATTTTTTTAATTAAGTTTGGCTTAAATTAATGATGACAGTTTAAAGAGAACTCTTTCACCTGTTCAGTTTACTTTACATCTGAAACCAAGTCCCTTCTGTCCAATTCCATTTTGTTACAAGATTTGCAGTTAGGTTCCTAAAAGTCCCTGGTTTCTCCGCACTTTATTTTGTCATCTCTCTGCTCTGCTATTGCCCTCTGCCCTTTTGTGCCCTTTCAAGGGAGGGCTAAAGCTATTGCCGCTGTGGTAAGGAAACAAAGTGCCTCCTAATTGATTGTTAATACTGCTGGAGTGTGAGGATGTTGGAAATCACTAGATCAAGCCCATTTACTCCAGCTGCTGGGTCACCTCTTCAGATGGTATAAATCAGTGTTCCTTCCTGTCTTTCTTACAGCTCACTGTAGGTTTGCATTGTCAAGGAGCTGGTTCGGGGGCTCTTGTCTGCACCAGCACCAGATCCTCCAGGGTTGGTTTGTTTCCCCCGCCCCCCCCCCCCCAAGCTCAAGTATAATTTCTGCTTCAGAATAGTGGTAGTTTATTTCCAGAAGCTTGAGAATTTGCAGCTCTAGAGATAGCTGTTATAATTGTCTGCAATTTAGATGATGGAGGAGGGAAACAAGTTTTAGCTTTTCAGAAAGGTTCCATCTTAACCTAAGAAATTTTCTGATCCTGGGAGATACTGTAGAGTCACAGATGTGTGCAGGGTCCCAAGGGCCTTTCTAAGCCTGTAGAGTCCTTGCTTTTTTCAAGAGACTTCACACTTGCTGTAGAAAAGGAAAATATTACTTGCTCAAAAGCTTTTGGTTTCATTAATACAGGGATTAATTAACCTCCTTATAACTATCAATTCAAGCCTTCTCTCCAGGCTTGGCTACTTTGCCTCCTCAATTAGAAGCAATTTTTTTTCTTCAATGGGGAGACTTCACCTTAGTATTTAAGGTAAGAGGTGATGACTCATAACCAACCTAAGAAATGGAGTGCCACTCCTTGTAGTTCTCCTCATTTGCTAGGAAAGCAGTAAGAGTTGCATCATCACTTATTGCAGCTATACACGATTGCTATAGGTGCAGTCATCTGTAAACAGTCAAAGATTTCTTAAATAAAAATGAATCCCATGGCCTGAGTGGTACTAAGTTTGGCGAGCTATAGAAGACTACTCAGGGAATGATTCTTAACTGCAGGCTTGAGAAAGCTGTCAAAACCAGACAGACTTGTGGTGGTTTGGTCACTCATGAGTTAGAACCAGACTGAAGTGGAGAGGAGACACACTCTTCCCCAGTAAAAGTGAGCAAAAGTAGGGCTGCAGTTAGTAATAAGGTAACAACAAAACAGTCACCAACTAATCATCTGAATCCCTGACAGAAATTGTGAGCTGGGGAGAACGACGGAGGATGATCTCCTGGGTGAGTCTTTTCCTTCTTTGCAATATGGTTCTTAAGTTAAAACTTGGTAATGGTTACAGGCTTTCTTTTACAATGCCTAATCAGAAGAATGTTGCACATTTTTGCCATTTTTACTGAAATGACTGCATGGCAGGTATGAGAACTAATCCAGTGTGCAGATATCAAGGAATTCTCCTGTAGAAGTTTCCAGGCCAAATTCTGCTAAGATAGAGCTGTGTATGTATCATATGAAACTGTCAGAAATTGAGATGCCTGGCAAAGGGGCACGATTGTGGCAATTTGGTGCTTTATATCTGTGTAAGGCAGGGTCTAAAACAACAGTAGTTGAGAAAAAGGTTGCTATCTCTGCTCTCCCTCAAAAGTACCTAAACCATCTAGTTTATTTGGTTGTTTTTTCCTGGAGTCATTATGAAGATATTTACCTTGTTTTAAACAGCAACATTTAAGAATGTAATCACATATTGTTTTCTTCCAAGCAAATCTGCAGAACCTGCTTCAATGAACTTTGCACAAATTCACAATTAACTTTGACTGACATCAAACTGCACTTTCTTAATGTTCCTCTATGATGAAAGTCTCTTCTTCACTGGAAAAAAATTCTCCAGCTGTATTTCTGGTCTTTGTCTAAGGTGTTAACAACCAGACACTATCACCTTGTTTTCAATTTTGCCTCTGTTGGAGACACTGCTTAAATCTAGGCTTTTCTTTTACTGGCAGTAGCTACAATAGTCTAGGCTTTAATCACCAGCAGCTGTAGAAATGAGAATAGGATTGCAAAAGCAAATGTCCCCTTGAAGATCAGTTGAATTCACATCTGCATGTGCACTTTTTTCCTAGTATTACGCTCCAATTCAGTAAGGTTTTGTATACCTTGGGAACTCATTCTTGGCTCTTTTCCCACTTCTGAGTTAAAATCATGCATAAAATACTTATTGTGCTGGGAATGGTGATGTGAGCTGTGAAGAGTATCTCTTGCCTGGCTTGTTTCAAATTAAAATTATACAGAATTTAGCTTACTGTTTTGCAGAGCCATAAACTTCCACAAAACTCCTCCTGAAATCAACCAGAGTAGCTGTACTAGCCAAGCCTAGCAGATGTAGAAGTCTAACAAAAATCCTACTTGGTCTGATATTTAATATCCAGCTTTTCACACTGTAGCTAGGCAGTAAGGCACGGAAGGGGATTTGCAGGGTTTGGAGCACTGAAAAAGCTATTACTTCCTGATGGCCATCCCACCCCTCTGGCAGACATTAGGGGAGTAAGGAGGGGTATTTTCTCTGCTCTCGGACCACGCTAGTTTGCAGCACAATGTATTAACTCCAACAGCCATTGATTTCAATTTATGTTAACATGCTGGGCTGTAAGCTGCGGCAGGAGGGGTCTCTGGTTCATGACTCCTGTCAGGTTCAGAAGAGCTGAGGTTATCACCT
Source organism: Megaceryle maxima (assembly GCA_024605025.1). NCBI lineage: Eukaryota > Metazoa > Chordata > Aves > Coraciiformes > Cerylidae > Megaceryle > Megaceryle maxima. The sequence goes on along the minus strand of JANHGN010019529.1, from coordinate 34,028 downwards.
CAGCAGTAACCTCTTTAACCACCAAAGTTAAATCCAATTCAATCATGAATCAGCACCCTTAATTAATTCTCCTTTATAAAAACCCAAAGCAATCATACTGGTGTCAATGAAAAAAGTCCCCAGTGAGAGTTTGATTGTTTCCTCAATATAAAGAAACAAAAGTAGTTAAAAAGCTAAAAACCAAATGGCTCCTTTGGACAATGGATTGGGTCATTAATAAATCACATGCATATTTCAAAAAAAATTGTCTATTAATCATCTAGCCCTCATAGCTTCTCAAAATTACAATAATCACTACTTTGGAAGAAAGACTTACCTTCTCAGTGTTTCTTTAAACCAAATTACATTAGTTGAAACATAAAAATACATTTTTCTACTGAGAAAAATTATACCTAAGGCAATTTCAACTACATTTCCATATTTTAATGCATTGAGGTTTTCCTTCCTTTTTTTTTTTTTTTTTAAACAAAAACAACAAAACATATCACAAGTTGGACATAAATAGCTCAAACATCATGGCTACCTTCCAATTCTCCTCAATTCTAAATTAAAAAAAAAAAAAAAAAAGTATCTGAATAATTTTCTATAGATCTATGTATAAAGTAATCTTTCTTAATATCTGGGTAGATTTCTCCACTATTAACATAGTCTTATTTATGCTTAAGTCTGTGTATTTCCAAACTGTGAAGAGATATGCAAGCTACAAGGGACTCTATAAAGTTTTGGTAAAGACTAAATTCTGAACACAACTGCAGTTTGGTCAGCATTGTTTTACTGTTCAGTGCAGACATATCAAAAGAGGTTGGAAAGGAGAAGTGCTGCTCCAGAAAAAAAATCTTTGTACTTCAGTACTTGGATATCCTTACATCCTCCATGCCTCATTAGAATATGTTTGGAATCACTGTATCAGTGTGCAGGGGCTGAGTGTAGGAAAGGACTCATGGATGTCTGGGTTGGAAGAATCAATCACGAGCAAGAAAATGCTGTCACCCCAACACAACTGACCACACTGCAGTGCTCTGGGCTTCAGTCCTTTGGAGTGGATTGGCCGTGTTAAAGTACGTAGCTGTGGGAATCGCTCGCCTGTTGGGTGACAACATCAGTGACTTCAGCATGCATACATGAAAGAGATGTTTCTGTTCAAAGTGCCTACAAAGATGAGAAGCTGCATTGATGGTCACCATCATGGTACAGAGCTTGCTTCCATGGAGATGTGTTGTGCTGCATGAGTAGATGTGGAGGCATCTGAGGGCACAAACCCCACTGAGGTACTGTTTGCCTGGCCTCAGGTTAGGGAATAAACTTTGATATAACCCAAATACTTTCATCTGTAGTGTGGCACCTGGGAGTGAAACATGCTGTCCACTCTGTATGGGCTTCATCTCCACAAAGGAGTGTAGCAGCAAATGGCATATGTCATGGTGGGTGTGACAAGAGAAACAGGGTCTGGGAACAAGACAGAAAACCAAGCAAGTGCATGGCATAGGTGCACATTCATTCATGGGGAGCAGCTCCACTGTGCTAAGTGGCCTCCTATAATTATCTACCAGATCCCTGGCACTTAGTGAGCAATTGTTAAGTAAGTGGAGTGCTGTTTGAAATCTCTGATCTGTGACGACTTGCTTGTTTGCTTTCTTGCTTTTAAAACAGAGCTTCACCATAGCACCTGGTGAATGTGTCCTGGTAATGATTAAGGAATAAAACCTGTGGCAGTAGGATTCTACAGGAGGAGGTAGGGACGATCCAGTTCTCGTGCAATGGCCTCACAAGTCTGGGTTTCATACAGCATAGCTGGATGTTTGAGTGAAAGCAAGATAATTCTTCACGTTCAAATTAGGGAATGTTTAATCTTCTTTAGAGTAACAACAAAAAATAAGCCGAGTGCTTTAAAAATAAATAAATAAATAAATAAAATAGAAGTAGATGAGCGTACACCAGCCAGACCTGCTGCACCCTGGCCACATCTGTGCCCCATGAATGTGCTTTGTCCTGGGAGAGCTGCCTGGAGTGCAGCTCTGCATTGCTTGTGAGCAGGGTCCCTGCCGAGCCATAAGCAACAGGGTGTGAAAAACAAAGCTAACGTGGAAAAGGCTCAACAATGTTTAAACTGGGAATGGGAAAAATATCCTGTAAAAAATGTCAGCCTGGTCTAATACAAGTGGGAGTTCATCAGCAGGCCTGTCCCACAGAGGCAGGGCACTGGGAGCCATCTGTGCCATGACAGTTCCAGGCTGGATTTTTCCCATTTGTAGAACTAAAGAAAACAAACATTTTTGGCTATTGGCTTTGCACCAGCCTAGGATCTGCCAGGGATGGGGCCTGAGCAGACCCTGCCCAGCTCAGGGAGAGTGAAGGCCTGGCAGCAACTGCCTTGTGAGGTGCAGGGCTGTGGCTGCTTACTGCTGCACAGGAGACCAGGGAAGTCCCCAGAGAGAGTCAACAGGGCTGGCAGCTAGCAAAAGAAAAAACAGTGTTTTGGGGTTTTCTTCCCTAATTTTATACAAGCTGTTAGAATCTGGTAGGGTTTTTTCACAGAATGTAGTTATGTGCACTTAAGTTACCAACTGCATTTTAAGCCCTGGCTTTTGTGTCAGTTTGAAAACTAGAGTTCAGAACCAGTACAGCAGGAGCTGTGCCTTGGCCCACCCATAGGGAGGACCTGCTCCCTGGGGAGACATGAGGCTTGCCACAGGGCAGCTGTCAAAATGCCTCTGCAGGACCTCTCTAAAGTCCCCACCTGAGCTGGCACAAGGCTGGGTAGCAGCCCCAGCTCTGACATGTCTCAGCTGAGATGCTGAATCACCAGTATCAAGTTCTAAGGCACCTGAAGTGAGAACTTTGAGGGCAGGACCGCGTCCTATTCATCCCAGAGCTAGGGACAGCCATGGGCTGCACCACGGTCCCACTGCTGAGGAGCTGCGTGCCACTTGCCAGGGAGAACAGCCTGTGGCTCCAGCTGCTTCCCAGTGATGTGTGCCTGCGAGTCCCGGGGGGGTGGGTTTGGGACACCTAGACCTCTGAGTGCCGCTAGCCATGTAAGCAGAGGTGACAGCAGAGAGCATTTATAAAGCAAGCAGGAAGTTGCAGGCTGCATGAGGCCTAAATAAAATGGTTCCCCAGATAAATCTCTTACTGAAGGAAATAGTAGGGGAAACAGTTTGCAGACTCCATGTAAGAGAAAAAAAACATAATGCAGTAAGACCCAGACAGGATGCTGGTTTTGTGTTGGTTTGTTTTGGGGTTTTTTTGTGTGTGTGTTTGGTTTGGTTTTTTGTTTTCATTGGGG
>JANHGN010019529.1:17267-30642 GCA_024605025.1 Megaceryle maxima | reverse complement strand
GGTGTTTTGTTTGTTTTTGTGTTTTCTTTGGGGGGGGGGGGTGTTTTGTATTTTTTGTTTTGGTGGTGAGGGGAGTATTTATTTATTATTTGTTTCTTTTTGTTTGTCTTTTTTTTTTTTTCTGTATGGGCTTAAATGGAGCCAGTTGCAGCAAACAGTGCTGTAGATTTATTCAGCTGTAGAAGAACTGCCACACAGCAGGTGTCTTGGAGGGACAGAAGGAAGGGAGCAGAGGATAAATGAAAAAGGCTGATGAGAACAAGCAGCCAGGGAGAAACCTCTGGAAGGTTCAGGCATGCAGGCGGCTGCACTCATGCTTTATGTCACCGCAGAACATTAAATGAGCACTTAAAAAGGTAATTAGCACCTTTTCATTGGTCCAGAAATCAAAGGTGTAATTTAGCAGAAGTCAGTGAACAATGTAAGAGATCTAATTTAATCACATTGCATAGCTTAGCCAAGGTGAGAAATCAGGAGCCTACCTTGGCTGAATGGCTGCACTTACAGCAATGCCATTTTTGTTCCCCTGACAGGACAGTGCCACTGTCCCCAGAAGCACAGTTGGTGCGGGCGGTGAAGTCATACAGTGTATTTGTGCTATTTGAATTCTACTGCATCGTTTTCATTATTTCACAGTAGAAGCAAAGGAAAATGCTCTTGTCTAGAAGAGGCTGCGATCTGTAGCCAAAGTTTGGCATTGCAGTTCAGATTTCTCTTTCACAGCCTCTACACATCAGAGCACTCCAGAGTTCAGGAAGATGGGGAGGAAATGGAGAGTTTGGTTTAGCCCATTGTAGATGAAAGGTGATATTTCAATAGTCAGATTTCAGTTTAGACTGTCCAGTTCTGCCTTAAGGATTGGAATGAGTGATTCAGCTTGCTTCTAGTTTTTGCTATCAAATGAAGTTGTTTAAAAGATCAATAAAAGAAAAAAACACTATTAAAGTTTAAGTGCCTTATGAAGATGCTAAGCTTCAACTCAGTTATTTTTCAAGCCATAAGTACAGTAAAATCAAGCTGTTGGCTGACTAACAAAGCTGCAGTACAGCAAATGATGTTCAATGTTGCACCACCTAATGAGGATTAAACTTTGTCCCCTGAACATTACTGTGTTTCCAAGATAGTTCTGGTGGGTCTGTTTTGGGTTTTTTTTTTTTTTTTTTTTTGGGGGGGGGGGGGGGGGTTGTTGTTGTTGTTTTGTTGTTTGTTTGTTTGTTTGTTTGTTTTAATCCCTGTTAAATCTCCATATGTGTTTCTGTGTCAGCTTGGAAAACCTGGAAATCCTAACCACAGTAGCCAGAGGTCTAGACTAAAATAGCTAATCATACTGGGCACCTTTTGATAAACACAGGAAGATCCCTTGCCAGAATTCCTACAAAGTGCTTCACAGTTGCACCTGAGAAAGGAGGCAGAAGGACCTGACCTGCAGAGCAGGTCTGTTTTTATCCATATGCAGTTCCTCTGTTCATGACCATGGTGTGGCCAGTATAAGATAATAACCTTTGGAGGTGATGTGGCCTCTACTAAACATGTTAAAAGAACAATCTTTTCTTACTCCTACTTAATAGCTCTGACACAAAGATCTAACCTCCCTTTCTTAGAGCTGTAAACTCCAAAAAATTACATATGTAATAACCATAACATAATGGGATTACACAAACTGAAATTTCTAACTCTCAACTTCGACATATGTCTAGTTTATCTAAGGAGTAGCTTCTACAGAAGTGTTGTAGGCAACTGTGATTGGGATAGAGTGGGGAACAGTCCAGACAAAAAATAATCATTCCAACTTAAGAAAACAGCAACAGTAGTGATCCAAGTAGGTGATCTGGCAATCTCTAAAAAATCCAGTTTGCTTAAAGAAAATTCAGAAAGCAAGAAGTCTGTCTCTACTGCAAGACACACTCAGTCAACTCAGATAATATATTACCATGCTCCTAATTATTATATCTAATTATAGATTGTCCTCAGCACATTGGCAAAGGAAATATGCTGTAAAATCTACATTGAAATATTACTGTGCTATTGTTGAGTCAGCTTCTGGGACATGAGGCATTAAATATCTAAATGTCTGGCTGATTTTGGTGCTTTTATGTTGCTTAACCACACACTTTGAAGCGGTATTGTTGCAAACTTCTCCTTGCTGGTTAAATTCAGCTTCTGTGTTCTCCAGGTGCAATCTGATCCCTCCTAAAGACCTATTTTTCCCATTCTCACACTTTTCCTCTACCAGACATTCATTTCCCCAACTGGCCTTATTTCTTTTATCTTTTCTTTTCTAAAAATCTGTGCCATAAACATTGATCATTTCAAGTTTCACTGTAAAACTGTGCCATGTGTTGCTTCTTGCTTTGTATTGCAGCCTGGTATCACTCTCTTGCAAGCACTACTCTTCTTGTGTATGTTTTGTACTCTTTGTCAGTGGATGTGATACACTGTCACCTGTATTCTATATTCATCACTAAATAATAAACCACTTGAAAGATTTGGACCTTGAGGATGAGTTGACATTAAGTGAATTAGGATATTAAGCCACAGGGAAAAGATATTTGGCCATAAAGTATGGAAGAGAGAGCCCTACAATGGAAGAATTATTTTTCACTATATCTGTCTGTGAGAGGGTAAGAGGAGAGAGTCTGACACAGGCGCCCACATAAAATATAAAATGGGCTTTTTCTCTTTTTCTTTTCTTTTTTGCTAAAAAGAAAAGAAAAAATAACAGTAATAAAATGTTAAAATTAACTGATCTAGGTTTTTGTTAATAAAGTGGGGGCCCTTAAATCATTTCATTTATTAATTTCTAATCATTAGTCTTTTAAAGCAATCCTCTTAAAACACTTTTGAAATGCTTCAAAAATCTCCAAGAGAGTTTTAAGCAATTACACAACAAAGGACTTCAAATAACCATTGTATAGTCATGTGGTGACTTGCAATACAAGTCCTGTTTCTTTATGATCATGTACTGCACTTGATGACTGTATTAAAATGTACAGCAAGCCATGCTGCCAGAGTAGCCTTATACTGTGTATGGTGGGATAAGGATGAGCCAGGAGGCTAAAGATGTGATTGACATGACTGGTTCTTTGGTATAAACCTTCTGAGGTAACGAAGAGGCTGAATTTTTATCAAACATCACAAGTACAGTTGCATATGGAACGATAACATAAAAGGGACAGAGTACTATTGATGTCCTCAGACATATGCAGAATCGAGATTAAAACTATTATTAGAAATGTAAGAAAGCACCTTGATTTTGTTGTTTACACAGCAAAGAGAAAGAAAAGTTTTTATTAACTTCACATTGTTTAGTCTTAATCCTGTGCAAAAGTCTGAGGAAGTGCTGTTCTGTCCTTGGAAATTCTGCTTTTATCTCTTTGTAAAAACACTGGATCGGATCTTCCCATTGTGGAGGACCCTGACAGTATTTTCTCCTGCCTCAGCTTCATACTAGAATGTCCTGAAGTTCAAATACTCCATGATGGACTTGAATTGATTTCCAGTCAAGACTTCTTAAATCACGTTTCTGAAAAAACCCACATATTATTGGCAGGCTATTTCCCCTATTTTGACTCGTCTGTGGTTCTTTAGTTTTACAGCACAGGGAGCAAAATATATTTATATGCAAAAGTTACCTGAGGGGGAAAAAAGCAGAGGACAAAAACAGTGCATTGGAGCCAATGCAATACTGGTGTGCTCTGTGAAGTGCTGCAGCCAAAAAGACCAGCAGCTACCTCTAAATATAGATACAGGTACTAAAATGTTAACAGTTCAATACACAGAAAACAAAGTGAGGAAAATTATAACTTTCAAAGAGCCTCTTTCTCTTTTTCCCTGTACATGCTGCAGCCACAGCAGTCTGACCACAGGTCTATTTGATATTTATAAAGTTCAATTCAGTCACACACCATGGAAACATTGAAGACAAAAACCCCATGTGCAAAACCTGTTAAAATGTTCTGCTATGTGGTACATAAGGCTGATGATCGTTGCATGCAATAATGGCTTTGGGTCTTCTCCCCTGGGCCTGGGTCAGACCTCTCCTTGAATTCAACAAGAATATTTTCACTAAGTCCATGGCCTGTGAATTGGACCCTTAGATGTTAGTACAGGTAAAACTTTCAAAGGAAAAGGACTCTGGGGAGAAAAGCATTTATTAAACCTCTTCAGTTCTTCATCCCGATAAAGAAAAAATCTTCAATGTAATAAAAAATAGTTCAAGCTTTTGAAAAGATTTACTGACACAATCTCATTTACTTAGAAGTTCAACAGCTGTTAAAATGGATTCCAGTGGCCCTTGGTACTTTTGTCCAAAATTCCTGAAACTCACCTGCCCAAGTGAAAAGTTAGGACCAGTGTGGAGGAAACGTAAATATGCTGTTATATGTTTCTAAGCTGCCAACAAAAGTTTGTAAACCTAGTTTCCAGAGAACACCATTGAATAGAGAATGCTGTGTCCTGGTCAAAAAAAACCAGACATTGCCTTCCCTTTAACAGAGAAAACTTGACAAGGGACGTGACTTATAGCAAATTTCTTTATCTTTTTAACTATAATTCCTTCAATTTTCAGAAGGACTTCAAGGTTATAGCCCACCTTCATCCCTGCCTGACAGCCAGAAGTTCAGCAGTTAGGAAAGCTCACATCCCAGCTCTCACATGTGGTGTGGTCTGAGTGTGTGCTGCTGCGTGAGGGCCAGCGTTAGCTCTGGGGACTGGTGGTGGCCACTCTGGGACCTGCATGGTAATGCTGAGATCTGGCCTTTTAACAAGACCGTTTGCATGGTTTCTGGACTGGAGGAAAGCTAGCAGGGATGTGGGGCAGAGCAAACTGTTATACTGCAGTTATAGAGGCAGTAGGAGGAAAAGAACTGCTAGAAATGACCACAAAGCGGGATAAGAATTGGCCTGTGGAAGTGGATGAAGCTGTCAGAGAGTGCAGGAACCTCAGCAATGGATTTGTGTGGGACAATTCATCTCTTTTGTGGCTCTCCCTTTCAACCAAATAAAGCTTTGCATATTCAAGTATTTCAGAAATGTTTGACATTAGCTTAATTCTGGGACTGATGGGAGGAGAAAAATGTACAATAATTTCCAATTGCTTTCATTAATACTTTATCAGCACGTGGCCAAGCATCACCTCTCAGCCTTACAAGCTCATTGCACCCCTACTCCTTGGAAGACTTACTGTTTAAAAGCACAACCCTCTAGAACAGAGACCATCCCTACTGTCTGAATAGAAGGCGTCGCAGGTACAATGAACGCTCCAGAATGCATTTAGTAAAGTTCAGGGAGGCTCTGCTTCATAGTCTTTACATGCCAGAGACCTCAAGCATGACTGGACACTGAAGAAAACATTCAAGAATGCAAACTATGACACTATGAACCACGATTTCTTCTTGTAATAGTGTCTTACACGGCATTATAAGGTCATACTGCACTCACCTTGCTTAGAAGAAAGCTTTTTAGCCAGGGATAGATACTGATAAAACAGAGGCATTGCCTGCAGCAATGTACATGTATTCTATCCTCATGATTGTAAGACACTATGGGGTCTTAGATGTGCTGGTCCAAAATAAACAGAAAATACAGAAAACGATAACAGTACTATCTCTGTTAATTGGTGAGCATGAAATGATGCCCTTACATGGGCATTAGCCAGAATGAAACTGCAGAATGAAAGCCTTATGTTGGGGATTTTACTTTTTTCCTGTACTATCCCAAGGTTACCAGATCTCCAAGAAGGAGACCTAATATTTTCAAAGCATTCCTCCTCACTACCATTTCTCAACATTTCAGCTAAGCACAAAAATAACAGTGCTTCTGTGAAAGCTTTATCATGTGATTTTTTTTTTTTTCCACTCTGGCATAATATTATTCAGCAAAAATGAAGTGAAACCTGATAGCAATGTGGTAGTAAAATGTACATATTTGGTTATTAATTATTTTGTATTTGAGAAACCTACTTTCATTTAAAAATCAGTATTGTTAGTTTTATTAGATGTGTTAGAAGCTAGCAATCTGCTGATCCTTCTGTGATGACAGAACTGATTTGAGAGAACCATCATAAAAACATTGCAGGTGAAATAAAGGATCTTGCATAACAGACCATTCCTGGGCAACAGGGAGAGGGAAGTCCAGGTTTATTTGTCGTACTGGTAAAGTACCAGGTCACAGTGAACATGAAATTTTTGCCAGTTTTTTCTGCTTTTATTCTAGAGGCTTTAGTTATGGTACATAGGTACCAATCTTGGTGTGAAGAATATGTAAAGGTGCACCTTAAAAGAATTTAAAAGATTCATGCCAGCACAACAGCTTGATCAGATAAGATCAGTTACTATGTGCATAAATGGTCATGTCTAGTGGTATGCTAAAAGGCCCTACCCACAGGTGTTTAAAATAAATCATGGGCATAGTGGACTTACATAGAATGTGGCAGATGAATTCTTTGATTTCATAGTTCATATACATGCAATTTATTCATGTGTTCTTTGAGATTAAATTGTAGTCAACAGGTCAGATCCATACCTGTTTTTTTTATTCCTGAATTTGACCCAATTACTTTTAAATACTAAAAATTAATGATTCTGATAGTAAATATTTTCAGAAAACTTAACATTGTAACTGTAGAAAGAAGCCTGAGAGAGGAAGAAATCATTCTGAACAGTACCAGCAACTTGATCCACTCAGCAGCTGAAAGGCAAAGTAATGGCAATGTAAACATCAGAAACAATAAATAGAGACGAGAAAATTATCCAGAAGACCAAGATGATGTGAGGTTCTTCCTGGCATACATTTCCTTTGCTCTATTCAGTCAGGATTGGAGTAAAGTTGGAAAGTGTGTGTGGTATAGTGCCTGGGGTCAGAATACATCAGGATGACTTTGCATATAGTTTATTTTCAGAGGACTAACTAGAAAGACTATTTATTTATATGAAAGAGGCTCCAGTACCTGTTCAGTAGCTGAAAATGGCTAAAATTGCAGATTTTCAAAAGAGCCCTATAGCCCTAAAGATTTAAAATGAAATATAGAAAATGAGCTTACCCATTAATCATTGCAGGCTCCATGACTGTACAAGTCAAATAGCATGCTAAATGACTATTTGTGCACCTACAAGTGCAATCACAGTAATTCTAACCCTGGTAAGATGCTGGAGGAGTGCAGACTTCTTGCTTTCTTCTTAGAAAAGAGCCCTTGTAATCTGCATTGGTTGCACTTTCCTACTTTGTTTATAAATAATGGTAGCTCTGTGAAAGCTCTGTTCTCTATGAAAGGTATTCATAGAGAACCTAAAGTTGCAGTTAACTTCGGCACAGAGAAAATTGCCCTCCTTTGTGTCCACAAGTGAGCAGGAGCTTTTTTCTGCATTTCCACTCCTCTGTTGCCAAAGGTGGGAGACTGACCCTTGTCCTTCCTTACAGAGCATCACTGACATAGGGAGCTGGTGGTTGCTGCTTCCCAAGAGGCTCTTGATCATTACAGTGGAAAGAGAAAATAATTGCTGAACTGTTTGATGTTATTGTTCTGTTTAGGTGTGTCTTTGGTGTCTCAGAAAGGGAAACTAGAACATGCTGATTCTTATCTATGTATCTGAAAGGCAGAAGCAGTCATAAGAACTGATAGGACCTGTGATACTATGGATGAAAGAGTGTATCGTAAGTGGAGACACTAAAAACTTCTTTTTTTTTAATAAGTGAGCTATGTAAGTCTCCAAGCAAAGCCATTGTGTGGGGTGGTAAACGAAGGATTGGTAAATGAAGACTGAGAACTGATACCTTCCTCAAAGTACTCTACAAAACTCATTCTTCCTCCAACTTTATAAAGAAAGAGAGGATTAAATATATAACTTTTTAGACTAATTTTCTACAGTATTTTTATCCTTCTACTCCTAAAATTATTAAAGAGTTTCAAAGGGTGTTGAAATCCTTCTATATTTTTAATACCCATATTCATGAAAATATTATAAACTCCTATTTTATGATAAAAAGCAGATAGCCAGGGTCAGCTAAAAAAAATATCAGCAAGGTGGTTACTCCCTCCATTCCTCCCTTCAGCTGTTCAAGTGCACTCTGTATCCTCCTTGGCAAAAGGGGCACTCTTGTTTTCCTCACAGTCTGCCTGTGACACAGCAAATGTTCCGCCAAGAACAAATAACCATGCACAGTGGCGGCTGTTGCTGATCTGCAGGGCAAGTTTGATACAAAAACATTTTTGTTACAGCATGAGATTTGCCATGCTAGCGTAAACCTCCGCGTGGAGAACTTTATCTATGCTTAGCGCGATCATGGTAAAGCAGACATAAGTAAATTAACCGGCACAAGACAAATGTCAGTGAAGTTAGTTTAAGAAATTTAAGCTGATCTAAAATGAAACATGCTCCCTTTAGACTTGCCTGCTGTAGGATGTTTGTGTAGCAGATTTGCATCTTAATTTTAAAACCAAACTTAAATGTTACCTCCTATTTAATTTTCCCTTTGTTTTTCCATGGACTTGAGCGGGCGGCAGAGAAACCCCAAGTGGCTGTGACCAGGCTTTGACCAGGCAGTCAAAGCATTTGCTTGTGCCAGGAGAGCTTTGGCCAGCACACTGTCGCTTCCACTGGATTGCCTCTTACTATCTCGTGCACTTGGGCTGTTTTATCTGTCAGGAAACACGGGAACCTGGTTGCTCTCAGTGTGGTCCATAATGATAATAACAAAAGATATAAATCAGATGAACTTCGTTTGACTTGCAAGGAAAGGATTATAGATTTGCTCTAAAAGTTTTTACAAGCTGAGGCATTCTTGAAGATTACTCTGCCACAAGGGGGTTTACTTTATTTATGGATCTATACTATGAGACTAGAAATAAAGGCTAGACTGTGGCTTTGCTCCAAGGCCTCCATATGAGTACTTGGCTGAAAAAGAGTAGAAGGAAAACAGAGCACCTTGGAAGCTTAAAGGAGAAGGTTGTGGAAAAAGCAATTTTCTATAAGTTCATATCTGTAAACAAAGTCAGATGCCTCCTCCTCTCTTCTGAATCATCTCAGCTGCTGAGGTTTGGGAACTACAATGCCATTTGAAATACTTCTCTCTAGCCAATCCATCTGCCCAGGACTTACTTCATCTTCTGATTCTCATAAGCTCATATTCTAACAAACACTGGAGCACATATCTGCATGTCAGCTGCCCATGCACAGCATCTGACTCCACAAAACATCAGAGATGGTCCATGGAGCAAAGTTACTGCAGTGGATTCTCTGGGGTTTTTTTTTTTTTTCTGCAGTGTGTTCCAGCTCCCATGTTTGCTCACTGCATCCTGTATATTCCTGCTAGAATAAAGTTTCTCTTCATTCCAGGCAGCAGTATGAAATGCCTAGTGGTCAATAAAATCCTTCACAACTTGTGGGATGGCCACCACCATGACAAGGTGCCTGAGGGATGGACTTGTCATAGTTTCAGTTAAAAAGGAAAAGGTACCCTTCATGTAATGATGCTGTAAAGAATCCCCCTTTGATAAACTTAGTTTGATGAGTTAAGAGTTTTCTCCTCAGAGTTATGCTGTTTAATGAATGTTTTCCTGTTTATCAATAGCATCAGTGTTAGGTTAAGTGCTATTAGCTGCCTTTACATGCTCAGAAGTAAAGGAATGATATAAAACCTGATGTACTACACCACAGACTTTCTCTTCTTCCAGCATACAAACTATTGAACTGTTGAAGACATGATGGGATTTAGTGTTCCTATTCCCTTATTAAATGTGATGTGCTCAAATAGGGCTGACCTTACGGTCTCTTTGCCAGCTCCAGATTTGGTTTCCTCCAGTTGCCTTCTGCCAGGCAGGTTATTAAGGTGTCAGTGGTGCCTCAGAAGGTAGGTACGGACCTTTCCTTCAGAAAGGATGCTTGTTTACAGCAGCTGTATTCTTACTCTGTAAAAAACAAACAAACAAACAAAAAAAACCAACAGTGAGAAGGTCTCAAAACCTCCAGAAGCCTTGGCCACGCACAGGCAACTTCTGGGTACTGGGAACAGGAGTGCTCTCTGTGCTGGCTGGAATTTCCTTTTTCAGGAGTTGCATCTGGCACTCTGGGGCTCTCAGCGAAGACTGCAATGAAGTCCTTCTTTCCAGACTAAATAATCATGCTAATGTAAGCAGCTCTCTCAGAGGCTTGAATATTTTTAACAAGATTCTTTTCATTCAAGTCAAACAGGTCTCTTACCTCTCACTCTTCTAGAAGCACAAAAAGGCTTGTGGGACTTCCAGGCAGTAAGAGGAGAGGCTACCATTTCTCTCTCTTCCCTGATCTCATTCACAGATGTCTTTACCATTTTCTGTGGGTTTGGACAAACCTTGCTGCAAACACCTCAGTTTGAAGGAAAGCCTCACCTGCCTCCCTATGTGAAACAGACTATCCTAAGGACTTGAGCAAGTTCCAGGTCAAGCCTCATGCATTTTAAGTGGCCAGCTCTTTACCAGTGAGTTTCACAAGCTGTATTGAAAGTTTTTCCTAGTCTGTCAAAACTTCATTACAAAACGTTGGCGAGCACGGGAGACTCTTTAGGAGCTTCAGTTCTACTAAAGGAAAAAATCTTGCAATAAACTACATTAGTGGACATTAGGTTTTAGTTTTGACCTGAATTACATCATTTCAGGATCTTTCTCAGTAAAAAGTGCTCCTTTAGCTGGTAAAGAGATGCCCCTTCTAATCTATTTATTTCAGCTCTAATTTCAGCAGAGGGACCATTCAGACTGAGCCTGTGCATTCTGTTCACAGAATAAGAGACACAGTGCAGCCAGATATGCCCCTCTTCAGGTGAGCTGTGAAGCACAGCCACCAGTGGGCACTTACTTATTAAACAAACTCTATCTCACTAGTATTTTAGAAGTCCTCAAAATCTGTCAACCATTGTAGTGCCCAGCATTCTAATGGGAATTAAGTATGAACTGGTAGGTTGGATATAAAAGATGTGTGTAACCATCTTGGTAGATGATGACCTAAGTATTGCACAGAAATAGTTATTGGACTAAAGCTTTTATCTCAAATGTCACAAGTCTAAACCCAGTTCTTACCTTCTCATATTCCTTAAGCATTGTCAAGCACAGGGTTTTTTTCACACCTCTAGTGATAATGTGGTTATGTATCTGCTGCACTGCAGTAAAATGTAAAGTAATTATCATATATTGTTTATCCTTCTGTTTTGAAGTACTAAGAAACTCAATTGAAGGGTAATCTAAATGCATGAAAGACACTACTAACATACAAAATCTTGCTGTTACTTTCAGGACAGGAGAAGGACAAAAGACAAGACAGTACATTATTTGTTAGACACCGGCTTCCGTGAAACCTCAAGTTTCTTTTTATATCTAGAATTTCTCGCAAGCCATTCCTTAAATCCCTGCATTTTAGCTGTTTTGCTTGCATCTCTACATGCTTGCTTCTGTAGGCTCCAAAAGGGGCCAGTCTGTGCTGACTGTGGAAACTTAACTTTGTGCCTTATCATCAGAACCCCAAAAAATGATAGAGAGCCCTTCCAATTCCCTATTCCCATTAGATGTTAAGCAGCATTTCTATGTATTTTGAGTGATATTAGAGCTGATACTTGGTTTCAGAAGATGGATGCTCACCCGTACACAGGATTCAATTAACATTCTTTTATGACCGCATCCATATTGTTCTTAACAAGCATACTCCTTGGTGAGAGTGAATATTTACCTCATTGCATTAAATCTACAGTTTTCTAGCACAGTCATTAATGATCACGGAGCAAATGATCACCCCAACACCCTGGATACATTCCAGTTTAAATAATAATATTCTTCCTCTCTTAATTTCCTTTTGTGACTAATTGGACTTGATAATAGGCTTCACTTGTTACCCTAAACTGCTCTACAGGCTGACTACATCTCAAAGCTTCGAGGACTTGCTCACAGATCCCAATAGGTGAAATACTGATAGATGACCCCTCTGCTCACCCCATCCTTTCATCACATACAAATCCATTAATTATTGTAGCACCAAATTAAGGCATCTACCAAATTCATCTCCGTAGGTACTGTAGACTATATCATCTGTATATTGTATATAGCTCCTAGACATAAGTCAGGAGCAAAAATGATCTCAGAAACTTATGAACTCATTGATTTTAGGAAGCTGATGGTATGAAACTGCTGTACCTGTACCTTTCATGTCCCTCTGACTTTGTCTACATTGGCAAGCCAGTAGGCACAGTAAGAGCAGACCAGTATGACAGTGCAACTGCCTGTGAGGGCTCTATGTCTACAGTGAATGTGATCTGGCATTTTACTTCAGATTACATTTAATTTCATTTACTAGACTGGACATCCCAAATCCATGTGATTTAAAAATATCCTACAGATCTCTTTTGTCCCTGCTAGGGCTTGAAGCACCACTGTTGTGCACTCGTAGCAGAGCTTCTTCTACTTTCCTCCAAAAGGAATGCACTTCATATGTGCCAAAACAGCAAATCAAACCAGCACAGGATAAATGGGGATAAGGAAGAGATTTGCTGCAAAGCTGCTCTACTGTTCCAAATGTTAACATGGCTGGGGATCCACCGTACACTGAAAAGGATTACCATCTATTCAAGAACTGCTGAGGGACAACAGACCTTAATGGAGGACTGTTTTCTGACCAACAGTGAGACCAAACAATAATAAGGAAATGTATAACTGACTCATAATGTTGGGGTGGAGAGAGGAAGAGATGAGCAGCCTGATGGGGGTGCAGTCTTCAGGAAAAAGACTCTCGAGCCCTAAGGAAACTGTTCCACATGGCAAAGAATCTGAGCCATGTAGGATTTGTTTGATACATGCTGGGTTGGGGGGTTTTTTTGAGTTATTCCAGAGAGGCTGAGAAAAGAAGCAGTGGTGTTTCCCATTTATACTTCAGAGTAGTTAGAACATAGAGGAGTTCTCGGTATGGCAGGAACTGCCACGTCTGTGGCAGCAGATATGGAGCTCCAGAGTCACTCTATGGGATACCTCACAAATCTAAAATATTGCATCACTGCAATATGTAAAAACTTTAGCATCCAGAGGAAGCAAAGAGAAAAGGTGTCTTTCATTTCTGATTTAGCTGAATGCCAGATCCAGATCTACTTTTAAGTTATTTAAGCTTAAAATGATTCTGCAAATGTTTATTCTTAGCAAACTTCTACCAGAAAGGAAAAGCAAAGAATGCGTACTATCACTTAGTTTTTAATTTCAGTGAACTTATTATTAGTGGGGGGGAAACAAACACCATAAAATAATCTATAGCTTTTTTTGCTCTCCCCCCTCAAAAAAAAAAAAAAAAAAAAAAAAAAAAAAAAAAAAAAAAAAAAAAAAAAAAAAAAAAAAAAAAGAAAAATGGCTATGTAGGGGGATTGATCCAGTGTG
>JANHGN010019525.1:16481-31005 GCA_024605025.1 Megaceryle maxima | reverse complement strand
GACCAGGATGTCGTGTGGGACAGTGACAAATGCTTTGCACAAGTCCAAGTAGCTGACATCAGTTGTTCTTCCCTTACCCACCGATGTTGCAACTCCATTGTAAAAGGCCACCAAACTTGTCAGGTATGAATTGTCTTTGGGGAAGCCATGTTGGTTGCCACCAATCACCTCTTCATTTTCCATGTGCCCTATCAGAGCCTTCAGGAAGATCTTGCCAGGCACAGAGGTGACACTGATTGGCCTGTAGCTTTGTTTTATTATTACTTCATCAAAGCTGTTTCCCTTTCCTTTTCCAACCCATCAGTCTCTTTCCCTTATTCTCTTTCTCTTCCCCTTGGGGAAGGGAGTGGGGTTAACCTGTCACTTGTCTACTGGCCGGCCCAACCCTAGTCCTTGACAAGACACTACTTTTTTTTTTGAGAGCTTCTCCAGACACAAAATGAACAATTAACCTTAACAGTGCACTTTTCAACCACATTCAAGTATTTTACAGAAATGCTCGAGTAGCACTGGCAGAAAAACACCGTGGCATCACTTCCTGCAGCTCTTCCAAAGGGGCCAAAGCAGAATGAATTGGTGGTCAATGTCTTGTCTCTTCAGTCTCTGCACTGACTCTCTTTGTTGTAAACTATCTATACGGAGACAGAAAGGTGAAAAGAACCTCTCATAGAATCACAGAATCACAGCATGGTAGGGGTTGGAAGAGACCTCTGGAGATCATTGAGTCCAACCCCCCTGCCAGAGCAGGAACACCCAGGGCAGCCCACACAGGAACAGATCCAGGTGGGTCTGGAAGATTTCCAGAGCAGGAGACTCCAAAACCTCTCTGGGAAGCCTGGGCCAGGCTCTGTCACTCTCGCAGGGAAGTTTGTCTTCCTGTTGAGGTGGAACTTCCTGTGTTCACCTTGCTACCATCACCTCTTGTCCTATCCCAGGGCAACACTGAAAAGAGCCTGGCCCCTTCTACTTGACCCCCACCCTGCGGAGATTTGTAACCATTCATCAGCTCCCCTCTCAGGCTTCTCTTCTCCAGGCTGAACAGCCCCAGGGCTCTCAGCCTTTCCTCAGCAGAGATGTTCCAGTCCCTTCAGCATCTTTGTAGCCTCTGTTGGACTCTCTCTGGTATTTCCCTGTCCCTCTTGAACTGGGGAGCCCAGAACTGGACACAACACCCCAGCTGTGGTCTCACCGGTGCAGAGTAGAGGGGGAGGAGAACCTCCCTTGACCTGCTGTCCACACTCTTCTTTTTGCTCCCCAGGAGACCTTTGGCCTTCCTGGACACAAGGGCCCACTGCTGTTCCATGGAGAACTTATTGTCCACCAGGACACCAAGTTCCCTCTCCATCAGGCTGCTTTCCAGCGGGTCTACCCCTCACCTGTACTGGTCCATGGTGGTGTTGCTCCCCAGGTGTAGGACTCTGCACTTATCCTTGTTGATCTTCATGAGGTTTGCCTTTGCCCAGCTCTCCAGCCTGTCCAGGTCTCACTGGATGGCAGCACAGCCTGCTGGTGCATCAGCCACTCCTCCCAGTTCAGTATCATCAGCAAACTTACTGTGGGTGCGCTCTGTCCCTTCATCCAGGTCAGTGATGAAGATGTTGAATAAGGCTGGACCCAGCACTGACCCCTGGGGAACACCACTACCTACAGGTGTTACTCTCTTAAGTTACTTACTACTTCCTTAGGCTTCAGCCCTTAGTGAGGATGCCAACACATCTGCATTAATCAGATGGCACTGCATTGATCAAATGCACCTTTTTTTTTTCTTTTTAGGTTTGCTTTAACAGCTTTAAACCATGCAATGAATTTCTATTTGACTAATTCTTTAAAAGTTCTTTGTTATGACAGTTCATACGCAGCAGACATCTCTTTATAAAGCAAAAGATGTTTTTGCTAAATGGGTTCTGCACGTTCCAATCAACTTACGGCAACCTTGGGAACACTGGAGAAGGCTCCCTTTGGTTTTGTCAACACCAGCATGAAAAGCTACCAAAAGTGGTAGATAAAGGGTCTTCCTTCCTGGAATACACTTCTGGACCACCAAGGTTTTTTTACTTCAAATCCTTACATCTGTTTGGTTTTAGGCTTTTTGTTTGTTTCTTTGTTTTGTTTTGTGGGGCTCTGTGTTCTGTGTTTGGTTTTTTTTGGTTGGTTAGTTGGTTCTGATTAGGTTTGGTTTTGGTGGGGTATTTTTGTGTGTTTGTTTTGGGTTGGGGTTCTTTTTGGTTTGGTAGGGGTTTTTTTTTTGTGGGTGGGGGGTTTTCTGGGTTTTGGTGGGGGTGTTTTTTCCTAGAAACAATGCGTACTTAGTGCTGTGTAGGTTAAAATATCATTAAACATTTCTGTGATTTAGTGAGGCAACACATTTCCTGACAAGTAAGGAGCCATGGACATCTCAGACAACACTGCTGAGCTATTCGGGTGGCCTGAGACTAAAGGTTTATTAGGGTCTGGTCTATCTACTGATCACACTCTGAAATTACACCATAAAGAAACCCATTTTCAAGGACCTTGTGACATCATTGCCATGTACCAAAGTAACTTCTATTCTGCCATCAAGGGGACAGAAATGCTCTAACTAGAACAGCTTTGTAACATTTCACAATGTCTGACCCGAATAGCAGATCTCTGAAGTGTCAAGCTGGCTTCATTGGAAGACTCAGGACTTGGTCTCAGGTCCACTGTTGATACAGTAAATGGTTTGAAGGTAGGGAAGGGAGGCCCTTGCTGTTACTTACAGGAATTGCATTTTCTTCTGCTGAGAGCTGTTTATCCCAACATAGACGTAGATTTTCAAAGCCTGAATGTCCATCCCAGCTTTGCCAGTTTGGCTCTCAAACTACAGAGGTCAAGCCTTTCCAGTTCCAAACTATCATTACTTCAGCCAGCTGGAAGCCACTTGGGATTTGTTTGGGATTTTCTAATGCCATTCTCATACTCAAAAAGGGATGAAAAAAGTTTCCCAGTGACTTGCCAGGAGGATGGCCAATGACTTTTAGAGAAATGTGAATTGAGTCCTCTTGAAATCAGCAGATCTGACTACAGCTGACAGGTCAAGCAAGGGCAGAGCTTCACTCTGAGGGACTTTAGCTGAGGCTAATGCTTAAAGGTGTAAATTCAGGCCAGGACTCCATCCTTCAGCTAAACACATCCTAACAGCAAGGACAGCCAGCTACCTGTGCTTGAGTTTGTCAGTGTTTAGGGATTATTTGGATGTTGGAATAAAAGGTATGATCTAAAATTCACCAAACACGCTAGCTCCTAAAAGAGTTGTTATACGAAGCACGTCTCGCTGTCCAGTGCAAAACAATCAAGAAGGATCCGGTCTATTTAAGTAGTCAGGGGAATCATGCTGCTGGCACATGGCTTTTTTTCCCCCTACATCTGCAGGCTTTGTGCTATATGTTATTAGGGACAGGCTTTGGAGTTCTCAGCACCAATGGTGGTTTCAGGGAAAGCTCTCACACTGCGTGGCTCACAGCCTCCTGGGGCCGAGGGGTGGTAGCAGCTCCTGGCAGGCTCCTGGTGACACCAGCTACCTAGTGGCAGTCATCACTTAGCACAATCTCGTCCTGCACTGCTGGTATGTACCGAGCGAATGCAGAGCTGACTTCCTGAGGGTGTTTCTCTTCCCTCATTAATATTCCCATCCACCTCTGAGACTGCTGCTGCTACGTGTGTTTTCAGTTTGTTCTCTCTTGCAAGGGAAAGCTCACCTTTCTGTTTAGTAAGCTGACTCTTTTCAACAATAATAACATGCTGAAAGCTTTTACTGGAAAAGAACAAAGAATTAATATTTTTTCTTGTCTGGTTCCAAGTGAGCCCTCATTCCCACTGCCTTTGAAATTACTGGCGTGTGCTTAGCCTGAAAAATTACAGCTATAGGAAAAGTTATGCTGCACTGATCTATTTTAAAAAGGAACAGCAGACATTTAAAAATAGAATCCCCTTTTTCTTTCTGACTGTGGCATCTCCAACCCAAGTATGTTGATGCAATTTCCAAAGCACTGAGAAATGTCTTAGGTCACATTTAAGTCAGGTCAGCCAAATCCAGGATCAGTGGAAAAATCAGTTGTTCCTCTGGTCTGAAATGAGATCTTTCTTCCCATCATTCTTAGTTATAAAGGTATCTTTTGTGTGGTGAAGCTAAATTTAAGCCCAGGCTGAGCATTTCTGTGTATTCCCTGTGCCTGTTTTCTGCAGCAGCAGCTCACTGCTAGTAGACTGGACCACGAGCAGTCTGCATAATGCAGTTAGGGCTTTGAGGCTGGTTAACACAAAGATTTATATCTTCTTATTTTGCAGCAAGAGAAGTCTGGGAAGTAACAGGAATAGATGTTTCTTAGAGCTAGTCTGATCCTCACTGGACTCGTGTTGGTTTGGCTGCGTTGTCTCCAGTGGAGTTAATCCTTACCCTGATTTGAGCACCAGAAGAGAAGAAAATCCATCCTGAATGTCCACCTTGGGAGATCGGCTTTTCCTCCAGCCCACAGCCCTCTGCAGGGGGAGGATCCGAGGAGGCAGCCTCTGCCATGGCAGCTGAACCGTGCAGCGAGTTTCTTCTCGCAGCAGCCTCTCCATGCCCAGCACCGGGCTGGCTTTGGCGACTGCTGCCCAAGGGGAGAGCCTGGTCCTGATGTGCAGCTCCCGAAGGGACCAGCTGGTGATGCTCCTCCGGGCAGGTGGGAGGAAGCCACAAAAAGAAACACTGAAAGAAAAGAAACATGAAAGAAACCTTCAGAGAAGTGTGGATTGAGCGAAGGAAATAGTAAGGTGAAAACACGCTGATTTAATGTGTGCATCATTACTTTGCAAGAAACCATCTCCCAAGCCGTTTCTTTCTTTGCCAAAGGATTCAGCTGGTGCAATAGGATTGAAAAGTAAAATGAGTTGAACTTTAACAGCTCTACAGTAGCAGTTAACTAACAGAGGAAAGTCCGTGTCTGGCCATTTCCTGCTCCTATAATGTTTTGATAGCAGCGGAACACAAAGTCTGCTTTTGTTTAGCATGCACCGTATTGCTGCATCTCAGACAATGGCTTGATGCTCTAAGTCCAAGACAAAGTCTCAATTCTCTCCATTTGGGACAAAACCCCCAGGATGAAAAATATGGATTTGGAATGTCCCAGATTACAGAGGAGTAAGGAACTAGATTAGCATCAGTTGCTGCTTCTAGCTGCAATGAAAACAAAGATAAGGCAAATATGTGTTTTCTGACCAGAGGGACAAATTTAGGACAGATTTTCTTCCTCACCATTCCCTGTCTAATTATGAAATCAGAAAAATGAAAATGTTCTTCCCATTCTCTGCACCCACACCCTACCCCAGACAGACCTGGCCTTTCTGCACTGAGATTTGCTTTCCCACAGCAGCGGGTTTCCCTTCCAGAGCTCACAGGCACGGAGAGCAGCTCTGTTCACCACCCACGGGTGCAAACCTCACTAACTGACATTTACTTCTTCTGTGTTTCAGCCAATGAGCTGGGTTAGTGAATAGCAAAGGTGGTGGTGGTAGGAATGGTAAGGAAAATTCAGCAGATGGTTCAGCTTTATGGGCACATGGACACAAAGGGTATCAGCTATACCCCAAAAGCCCCCTCCAACCCGTGGAAATGATGAGCGTCCTACACAGGTTTTGGGTTGTTTGTTTTTCTCAGGATGGTGGAAAACAAAGGGCAGCCAACCCCCTGACTTTTCAAAGTTGTACAAAATTCTACTTTTGACACCATAAAATGCTGTGTCCTGTCATTTAAAGTGTCTCCAGATGCTGATGCACTTAGTACAACGCACAAGTAACCCAACTGGAATGAAAAAGGGAGGTAATTGAGTTTACATTTATCTGTCAATATTCCTAAGGGACAGGCTGCTCAGCCTGCCAAGTTTGTTCTGCATGAATAAGCAGAGCATGGACTTAAACCGACCGGAGATTCTCATAGTGGACTTCCCCTGGTGAACAGGGGATCTCTGCTGCTGTGATCTGGCAGAGGTGGTGCAATCTCTTCTACCTTGGTCATTCCCCCACATCCCACAGTATTAGGAGGTGGGGTGAACATTTGGCAGGAAAAGAAAGAAAAGGTTGTGGTAGAACTGAGTTTCTCTGCATCAGATTTTCCCCTGACCCAAGCCTCATTTTCAAGAACAAAAGATGAGCTTCTCCCTAGGTTTGTCCATGCTTCTCACTATCACAATATCTGGCAGCTTCACATGCACCTCTATCTTTCTGTTATACTAGTTGTTATCCCCACGTAGGAAACACAGCATGGGGATCAAAGTCAGAAGTTTCTTTCAACTTTGGGTGAGCAGTATGGAGAGGAAGGAGGGTACTTTTCGAAGTACTTGGCTGTGTTATACTTGGAATAGCTATGCACGTGACTAAGCACTGTCCCTCGGTGGGGGTGGGTCCATGGAAAGGGATCTTGTGTCGCTACGAGCGGACAAACAGCAGCAGCCTCCATCCTAAATGTAGGAACAAGCCAGTGCCCATGGCAAAGCAGACATCCAAGAGACGTGTGAGAGAAGTGACTGTGGCCAGTGTTCGCTCCATGTTGGAAATATATGAAAGAAAAGCAGAAAAGATGGGAGAATCTGTGACATGGAGCAACAAGGGAATATTTGATCATGTGGTCTGGGAGGAAACCAGGGAACGTGTCTCTGAGGAAAAATGAAATTATGAGCCTCTTCAGCTGACCTCTGGGTGGCAGGAGCTGGTAGGGACAAGCAGAGGAACTGCCTCCTGCTCTTTGGCTTCTGCTGCGTCCAAGGAAACAGCCTTGTAACTAATTCAGGGGAAAAGCGGCTCTACCACGAATTTCTTCTTGCAGTGGAAACAGCCCTCAGCATGCTGGCTCCAATGCCATGTTAAAGCACAAGTCCATAGACAAAAGCATTGGTCTCCCATTGGAAAGGCAGGCCCCAGTAGCAGCTGCCAGTGCTCACGGGTCTGATACTGGGTGGGTCGGGTCCCCTGTGTCTACACTAGGAAGCTGGCACAGACAGGTCCTGCAAATCTTATACTCAGCTTTAAAGCTGGGTGAACATGAGCACAGGGAGTTGGGATGCGTTGTGTGTGCAAGGTCAGAGCTACCATCACAGATGTGCGCTGTGCCCAGGGCTGCTCCGCTGGGCACCCCTTCTGGAGCTCTCCTGCTCTTGCTGGCAAGCGTCTCACTGAGGAATCTGGACTGGCTGGTAGCAAGCTGGAGTTTCCCTTGTGGTCCACCATAAGGACCTGGGATTTCACCATGGGTGGTGGTGTCTGTGATGAGAGAGAAACCTTGCAGATATGCAGAAAACAGTCCTGATGAACCGGAGCCCAAGCCACTTTACCCAGTGTAAGCAGGACCAGTTGGCCTGAGCCTCCCAGTCTCCCCTGTGGAGAGTAGAGGCAAGGCTGCAAAGGAGCTGTAGGCAACCAGGAAGCGGTCAGGCACCTGGGGAGAGACAAGTCTGAGTGCCACCAGCCCCTGAGACTTTCTGAGCACAGGCAGCTAAAGGTCTACTTGATGAGCCTCTTCCTCTTCTGCTTTCCCATGAATGAAGGACACTTCTTCTGGCACCAGCACAGCTAGGACCAGAAACCACGAGTCACCTCTGCAGGGATCCATGGGGTTCTCTGCCCCTATGCAAAGCAGCGACACGGTGGTAGGACGAGGATCAGCTCTGGCTGTGCACAAGCACGGTGCGCAGTGGCACCTGAAGGAAAGGGCAGAGTGCCCCGGTCCGAGGGGCAGATGCGTGTGGAGGTCAGACCATGCAGTGGCATCTCCTGTGCGTAGGGGCCTTTGGGCAGGGGAACTTCGTGCACAGCAACAGAACCATGCAGCAAAGACAGCAGGTTTCCAAGGGTCCTGTGTGTGTCGTGGGTGCTCTGTGGGGCTCAGCATGCCCTGCCCAGTCTGACAGCCCTAGCAGCTGTGGGACCTGCTGGTGCTCCCATGCCTCTGGCAGCCATCTCCTCCAGTGAGAAACAGGGCAATGGGCAAGGCAAACGAGAAAGGGATAAACAGTATTTTGCTCAAAGTCAAGTGGCAACTGTTCTGGCTCAGCAGTTGTTCGCAGATACCCCAGTGTCCCAGGCTAAGCTCCCTTCAGAAAAAGCTGCACAGGCTGATCCAAGCCAACATCTTCTGTAAGAGAAGGCAAAGAGGAGGCCAGGATGGGAGAGCAGACAAATTCACTCCTTTTCAGGATGTATTTCTCAGATTTTGTTGCTCATCCTGAGTTCAGCCCAAGGGAATAATTACCAATGGCATTTTCCTGCCTCTGTACAACACAGGAGGACAGCATTTGTGCATTTGTGTCTCAGGCCTTTGGTGATCCCTCTGCGGGTGGATATATACTTTCCCAAAACAGGGATTCTTCCTCCCTAGGAAAGCACAGCCAGCTGTCCAAGCTGGAGTTAGAGAATCAACGGTAATATACATATATCAACTATAATAAACTAGATAACACAACATAATAATAAAATAAATAATGAATGCAATTTATGGTTGGGTAAATTATAATAAAAAGAATATGAACTTTTTATGCAAAACAAATTTTTTCACTTCCCAGAGGCAAGTATTCAGTGCACAGAGAAACTCTTTGGAGGTGCATGGCAGGGCTGACAGCAAGCCCCAGTTCCCCACCTTTCCCCGGGAGGACAGACCTGGAAGCACATCAAGTAGTTTTCCCAGCTGTTGGTGTGGGTTGCTGTGCCCTGGCTATTATCTCTGGCTCCCAGCAGAGTTGCTGATCACCATGCCCCAGTATGCAGGTTATCGTTTCCAGTTTCTGTTGTGCATTGCTGGGCTTTGCTGCCGCACTCACTTCTTCCCCCTCCCACATGAACTGCTGCAGAGTAAGGAAAAAGGCAGCAGCCCAGAGGTGGGCAAAATAAAAGGCAGCAAGAAGCCCTGTGGCTTACATGCTTTCTTCTTCTTTTTCCAAGCCAGAGAGTTCCTCAGCATGAGCAAGCCAAAAGGTAACTGGGCACCGTTACCGAACACAAACACCTCTGTTTTCCCTGGCAGTTAGAATAAAACCCATTTCCAAGTGTGCAAGGAGATTTTTCTCTCAGAGGTTGGCCTCCCTGCTCGCAGGTTCCTCACCTGCCACCCCTGCTGCTGGCTGGGCACCCTCCAGAGAGCAGGGCAGCAGTTCTGCAGCAGGGGAGCCCTGAGAGCTGCTGGGTGAAGCTGCTGCCCAGTCAGTGCTCCCCAGGGAGCACGCACACGGCAGTGGCTGTGACATGCAGCAGCCTCACCTGCCTGGGAACTCCACCCCGCAGCTCCTGGGTCACTGCACGGTGGGCTCACACAAAATTCAGCAAGCTACCATGGTGCAGAGTAACCAGACAACTCACAGTCCTGCCTCTTTTGAAGGCTGCAGGAAGAAGGAAAAGCCTCGTGGCAAGTTGGAGCAGCCTGCCGAGTGTAGCAGGATAAATATCTCCTTTCAAGCAGCCAAAGCAAAAATGGGAACAGCAGCTGCTCTCCCCACCTCACAACTCATCCAGCCTACTCCAGGTTGAGCTCCAGGTTGCTGCCAGGCTCTCCTGCTTTGGAAAAACACTTTGATCATAAAAGTTTGATCAGCCGAGCTCACTGGACAGAACCCTTTGGAGATACACAAGGATTTCAGGATCCAGTAGCAATTCTGGAAGGGCCAAAATATAGCTGCTACTTATCCTCAATGCAGATGTACAAAGCTTTGACATGCACACAATTTTTAGGCATCTGATGAAGAGTCAGCTTTTGACCACTGCAGTGCAGTAATTCTCCTCTTTTGGAATCTTTTTTATTTCCCCTCAACATTATTTATTGTTATTTGGCCTTACATCTGTTTTCAAGAACTCTGTCTAGGGACATCAGGGCAAAGAAAACTGCATCTTCAGCAAAGTAATGCATGTATCTCCCCCTGGACCTTTACTTTGCCTGTTTAGTTTTATTCAGAGAGGAAACTGAGACAGTCATGGATATGGGCTGTGGATGAGCAGTAGATACAGAATTTTCTTTCAGAAGAATATTGGTAGGAAATTAAGATTATCACAGGAAAAGGAACTGACTTGTTACTGGTGGCTATGGGAAAAGCTGGTGACCTACATGCTTCAGTAATCCAGCACGTGTGTGATAGCTGTTGGGTAATTCCAACTATTCCCTCTGCACTCTGACCTTCTTCGGCCAAAAGCATGATCCAGGACCACGTGTACAATTTCCACAGCAAAAACTACAACACATCAGATGTTTTAACATACATTGAAAAGGATTCCTCTCGGTCTGGTGGAAAGGAGAAATGTCAGAAGGAAAGGCCATATCGTTCACCAACTGGGCAATGGTTACTTGGCTGGTGTGAGGCTTTTGCTCTCTCCATGAGCAGCAGATCTATGCACAGAGCAATCAGTGCAATCAGAGTTTTCTTAATATCTGGGGTGAAATCTCAGCTCTCAAAGTGAGAACATCTGTCCTATGTGGGTGAGTATTTCTCCTCCTTATGTACCCTGATTAGTACTGGCTTGCAGTAGCAGTCAGATGAGAAGTCTTCTGCATTTAGGAACATTTTATTCACCATACATCTTTTGATGGACTCTTTGATTCAGAAAAGGGTAAACAAAGCAGACTCTGCATTTGTTGGCTCTTATGCCTGGAGATGAGAGATGACAAAGGACATCTTGTAATTGCAAGGTGCAAGGTTTGTGACTTGCAAACTTCCACACAGAGACCGTGAAACAGCTTTGGGGTTGTGTTACACAACAGGACTTCACCGGCCTATGTGAGACTTCTCCATGGTACAGCCTGACGTTTTCAAAAGTCGAAAGAGCTATACATACAAAATTAGATGCTCCTCCAGAGTCTGGGTGGATTTCAAGCTGCAAAATTAACTTTGAGAGCTTTGCACTGACTACACATACCAGAGCTATGGAGTTAGAGTTCCCACCTCTGCAGTAACCCTACTGGTAGCTACTGCTTGCAAACAGGAGATTCTAATTTAATATCAGGATTTCTCTCAGCTCTACTCACTACTGCACGTGCAGCCTTTGGAGCTGTCATACACTTCATGCCACAACAAAACTGCAGAGATGTTTGTTAAGCATCAAACTCCAGGCCTTGGGACAATTAACATCTTGGCAAGTCTGCTGAAGTGATATCTGGTGGACAGTCATTAGGACATCAAATTATGCACGCGTGCAATTTGATCTCGACCAACAGAATTTCCCTCCCTTCTTTAGGAATCCTTTCACTGCCTTTATGCCCAAGGGGTAGATGGAGAAGATAACTGCACATAAACTGCTTCAGCTCTGAAACTGATACTGAAAAGATAATCCTGCCTCTGTTGGTAGTGATACTTTGCTCTACAAAGCCTATCTGAACAAACGGTGAAGTTTAGCACCATTAAAAAAAAAACAACATAGGAAAATATATTTCCATTTATCCAAACTGACCTTTTTTGCAGCTTATTATGGACTGTATGAGAGATAATGGCCTATCTATGGCAGAGGGGCAAGACCGTGGAATCTTAGAATCATAGCACCATGGGGGTTGGAAGGGACCTCTGGAGATCATCGAGTCCAACCCCCCTGCCAGAGCAGGGTCACCCAGGGCAGCCCACACAGGAACAGATCCAGGTGGGTTTGGAAAGTCTCCAGAGCAGGAGACTCCACAGCCTCTCTGGGCAGCCTGGGCCAGGCTCCGGGCCCCTCACAGTGAAGAAGTGTCTCCTGACACAAAGAATTCTCATTTGATAGGATTTGCATCCAATAATTTAAGCACTTAGGAAAGCAGATCTGAATTAGCTGACTGTGGAATACTTCAATATCTGTAGAAACATTTTTTAGGTATTTGGGAACTTTGAAATTTGGCACCTTTTGGGACATTTAATATCTTTGTTTTCAGCAGGCCTTTAGAAGTCAAAATCATTCATCTCAGAGGAAACTTTTTTCCTTTGTTCAATGAATTTCTGTATAATATTCATTGAAATGGCAGCTGTTGGGAACTACCACGGCTTTTGTCCTGCTGCTTTCTCCGGGAAAGGTCCAGGCAGTCCTGTGACATTTAGCCTGTACCCAGGGCTAAACTACAGCAGTTGCTCTACCACCCAATGACCCCTCCCCAGCAGAGGAGTGGGGGTTCAGGTAAAGGAGAGGAGACCCATGGACTGAAATGAACGTGGATTTAATGAATCAGCCAAAACTAACACCAATGCCAGTACAAAATATACGAAGTTATACCCAGCCCAGCAAACGCTCAACCACCACAATAAAGAGGAAAGCCACCCTTGGGAGCAGGGTGGTAAGCAAGCTCCTGCAGGGATGGGGAAAAGCAGGAGGAAGAAGAGGAGGAGGATCAGGAGGAGCCTGAGCACAAGTAAGAGGTCCCCCCTGTCCTCAGCAAAATTCCTCCTTTATAAGGAACAAGACATTTATGGGATGGGATACACATGTAAGCCAGCTTGCTTGGCTGCCCTGGCAGACTCCGCACTGCAGACCATGGCTGGCCTATGATTCTATCCCAGACAAACCAGGGCAGCATTCCACCCCTTAACCCATATCAGTTACACCACACTTAAGTCACCACTATTCTCCCAGGCTCTCAATACACACACAGAGGTCCCTTGGTCCACGTGTAATGTCTCCAGAAAGTTCACTGAATTCTTTTAGTCCAAAGCTGTGAGTTCCACCTGTTGGCCAGGTGAAGTCGGGCACAGCAGGATGATGTGCCCTGCATCTGGAGCTCACAGCTAACCAGCTGTATCTGGTTAGGTCCATGCTCACAATCTGTGATGATGCTGATCTTGAGGAACTCACTTGGGCACCAGTTACTGAGGTTCATTCTTCATTAATCTGGGTGATTCTTACTGTAATAACAGAAGGAATGGTGAAAAGCAGTATCACACAACAAGTAGCATCATACAGTTCAAATTACTTGCTATTCTCACCCCAAATCAAATCTTCTTGAGGTATGCATCTAACTTTCCTATCCTCCTGCATTATCCACCAAGCACACCCAGGTCCTTGAGCAAAAGCAACCCATGAATGGATTTGCCTTGGCTCCAGGCACGAGTCACCCAGACTGTTTTCCCCAACACATTCATTACGTGCACCACGGGGACTTTACCCCCTTCTACAGTACGTAGAAATTCTGGCTGAGCAGGACTGGCTCAACTGACAGATCCCCTGGTGTTAACTAATCATGTGGCACTTGCTAAATGTTCATCCCAATGTTTAAATGTCCCAGCACCTGTTGCTTTCAGTGCAGTCAGTGATAGTCCATTGCACCGGACAACTTGCCTGGCAGCTTTGGCCTAATTGCATTTGTGCATGACTTCTCTCCACAGGCAAGTCCACCTCTCAGTCATGAGCCCATCTGTATGTTGCACCTCTACCTTGATGGCCTGAAGTATGGGCTCACTGAGCTAAAAATAATTCACTCTTACGCTGCCAGTCCAGGTCTACTTGAGACATTTTAACATAGCAGTCCAGTCCTACCTGCTGGTTGTTTGAATGTTCCTCAGTGGCCCGACTCTTCAGTATTCGGACATCTACATGATGTACCTTTACCACTAGCTTGTCTAATCAGGAAGCAATAACTTGCCACAATGGGGCAGACCAGATGGGTTTGTCTCTTCACTGCCAATTGTTTTTCTCCCATCGTTTTAACCACCTCCATAGGACATTTGCTGCCACCCACAAGTCAGTGCAGAGGTAAAGTACCGGCCATTTCTCTGGCTCAGCAATATCCAAAGCCAACGGGATGGCTTTACCTCTGCAAACTGACTCAACTCACCTTCTCCCTTAGCTGCTTCTGTGACTCATCCCACAGCACTCCACACAGCAGCTTTCCACCTACACTCTTTTCCTACAATAGGGCAGGATCCACCAGTGAACAAGGCACGTTGCTTCTCATTTTCTGATGGGTTATTGTATGTCAGGGCCTCTTCAGCATGTGTCCCCTTCTCCTCTGGTGACATCACTCTGGTCTTTGCCTTCCAGACAGTCCATGATCCCTTCCAACATTCTCAGGCAATTGTGGTTTCCTCTCCAAGCCCAATGAGTGATCAGAGTGATACCCTTATTCTGTGTAACATCAGCTGCATGACGTGTGGAAACATCCAGTTCAACACTGGCAATTGGGGCACCAGGAGGAGCTGTGCCTCAGTACCCGTTACTCCTGAAGCAGCTGGAACTCTTTCCTATGCTGCCAGTGTCTCTTTTTCCATGGGAGTGTAGCTGACCTCTGCTCCTCTATATCCTTGACTCCAAAATCCTAGGGGCTGACCTTGAGTCTCCCCTGGTGCCTTCCCCTAGAGGCTCCAGGTAGGGCCATTCTCCCCAGCCACAGTACAGAGCACATTTTTACATCTTGCCCTGTCCAAACTGGCCCAAGGGCTACTGCACAAACTATCTCTTACTTGATTTGTTCAAAGGCTTGATGTTGCTCAGGGCCACATTTAAAATCATTTTTTCCAGGCCAATTCCTAGAGAGGGCTCACGATCTGACTGCAGTCTGGAATGTGCATCCTCCAGAAACCCACAATGCCAAAGAAAACTT
>JANHGN010019524.1:41317-67123 GCA_024605025.1 Megaceryle maxima | reverse complement strand
CGATGCGTGAAAAATCGAGAAGCTTGGGGGGGCAGGAAAGAAACAGGAGAGAGAAAGGAGAAAAAAAAAAAAAAACAAAAAAAGAGAGAGGCAAAACTATAAACAACCCAAAGTCACAGGAAGTTAAATGTAGGCTTTTCATATCCCCACTTAGCAAAAATAGAATCGTATGAATTGAGGGTGTAGAAGCAGGTGAGCGTATTGAGCATTGGGCCACCTTATGTATTTAAGAAATCTGAGACACTTAGCTTTCCAAATAACCTTTCACCATATTTCAGATAAAATACTATGTATTTTGGTTCAGTTTTCCCTGTATTCTCAGATTATCCAGTCTACCAGCATGTGAGAATGTCAAGCCTGTGACAGGAAGTCACTCCCAACTTCCTCCTTACAGATAGCCTTTAAGATTATCTTCACTGCCCCTTAGAGACAGGAATCAGGGTTGAACTCTACAGCTTTACCCTCCAGCATTCTGATGAGGAAGCTGCTCTTGAACAGACTTGAATGCAATCAACGTGCTTGTACAACACCAACACCCATAATAACATAGTTTCACATGATTAACACGCTTCTATGAGTGAGGTTGTGACCAGAAAAGACACTCTTGTGTTAATGAAGAGGAACTGGAAGTCACTGTTTAAAGTTTTCTGGTCATTCAGAGTTCTCTTCTTGAGCAAATACAGGAATTAATCTTAAAAGAGGAGGATCTCTCATACACACCAATAATCTATGTGACAGCTGCACTGTAAAGTACGCTGGGAGATCCGAATTCAAGAAGAGAATCTGTAAAATGTAACTACTTTTTTGATGTTCACACAAAGACTTCTCAGGGTTGAGCCCTATCGCCAGGCAGAAGAGGAGGAGAACACACCCCCCAAAAGCTGTCAAACAGACATATCCCCTTTCATCCAGATTTTTGGGACAGGGAAGACTTCACAGTATTAATTAAGAGTACCAGCAATCAGTTAGCACTGTGAAGAATCAAGTCAGGGAGGGTCATTCACCCAAGGAGCAAGACTCCCCCTTTTCCCTCCCAGATAATGAAGTATTAAACTCACTTCTTCCATAACCAGTTTGGGAGAAGCAACACGGATGGCAATGCCCATGTCAGCCAGCTTGTCCAATACATCCTGGAAGTCCAAGTTACGTCGAGATTTGGCTCGAGACAGTGCACGACCCTAGGCAGAAGTTCTGTTAGTTGTATTTTTCATAGTGGTTTGAAAAACAGAACTCTCTCTCATCAAAGAAAAACACTATTACATTATAAGAAACCACGGAGTGGCTGAGGGCACAGACCACAGCATGCACAAAACAGGAAATAAATTTAGGTGATGGGCTCTTGCAAAACCTATCTGGTACAATGGCTGGGGAAGCTCCATGTGTTTAACATGCTAGTCTGCAAGTGTCTTTTTACTCAAACCACTTGTCAGACAGAGTTCAAGAATCAGAGTTTACTGGAAGCTATTTCTCCTCCTCAGTCATCCTTGTCTCGCACTGTAAATAACAGGAGAGAAAACACCTTCTAACTACTGGGGAGTTTTACATGGGACAGCCTCCGCATACATAATCCTTCTTGTTAGCTTACAGATAATAACATTTGGTAAAAGGAGCTCATTCTCTTCATCTTCATTCTACCCTTTGCCTTGTATAAAGAAGCATCCCCTAAATTTTCTGCAGGTGTAGTCTGTTCAGTAGGGCCTGCAGTCATCCTGGGCTTGGATACTGTGGTAAGACTACTCTCTGCTTGTATGACCAACGGATGAATCACACACTGAATACCCTTGAACAACATGTTCTCTGGATGACAGTCCATTCCAATCCCTTCCTGAAATGACTTTTTGACTTACAGCTCCATGGCAAGTAGTTCCAAAGGTCTCAGTCATGCCTTGCTCCGTGCCAGTAAGAACATAGCTACAGGTTCCCATAGTCCCACCAATCAAAACAGGCTGTCCAGTCAGCTATGGATGCAAATAAGTATTAATTCACCAATAAAAGGCCTAAAAAACTCATTCTTAATAAAAATCTAAGAACCACATCTCCAGAAAAGGAGATCAGGTTCACATTCCTTCAGAGCATCCCTGCTTGCCTTGGATGCCTGGTATCAAGGATTCTGGAGAACTAACCACACTGAAAGAAGCGGACGAGCAAATCAAAAGACTTGCATCCCACGGACAGACAAGTCAAATCACTGAAGCCTGCCTTAAGTATGAAACAATTCCTTCCCTTTGGGATACTTCAATCCCTGTGAGTGTGGTGCAGAAGAAGGAGCTCAGTGTCACAAAGATCTAACATATAGAAAGCAGAATGTTGCTATCCCATTAGGGTTCCAGTACTGTTACCTGAAAAAATAATTCAACTTTTAGATCTACTAAGGACCCAAAAATTGTCTGATTCATACAAAATGCTTTTCCAATTTCCTTATTCCACAGCTAAACTTACTTGATAATCAACAGCAATAAGAGGATGGTGAGGAGGGAAGGCCCTGGTTGATCCCTTTCTGTGCACCAGCAGAGTTCGCTCCTTTCCATCCACTACATGTTGCTCCACTTTGGCGATGTTGTGAGACACATCGTAGATAACGTGCATATCAAGGTCATCTGGGGTTGTGTTGAAGACTTTGGCAAAGGCCTAAAAAGAAAACAAAACAGGACTTGAAATACAAGAAGATGACTGCTGTGTACATGTGGAAAAGATTTACAATCTTTTTAGGAACTGAAAGGAAGATATTTGCTTGAAAGTGTTTCTTACTGGTAAGTCAGTGACCTAAACACTTGGCATGGCAGTTAAGAAACTTCAGTCAAATTTAGCCACAAAGAAATTGAATACAACAGTGACAGAACTGGACTGTCTAGATTGTTTATCTGCCCACTGGCAGCTTTAATGCTGGAACTCAATTACACATCAACTAGACAAATTCTTGCCACTCTGAAAAGATGGCTTCAGCAGTGTAAAACCAATTTTCTTGTATCCTCTTCTTACAGTTCAAGGCATTCTCAAAAACATTGCTTAAGTGTCTTCTACAAGTGCAATTCAGTTATGTTGAGAGGTTTTAGATGGATTGTCATGACTGCAGCTGTGTGTCTCTCCCGAAAACACAGTTTAAGAAGGACAAAAATGAAAATGACATTAAACACTGCAGCTACTCTGTGTTCCATACGTCTAGGATAAAGCAGGACGTGTATCAAAATATTTTCATCAGACACAACTCTGCTCCTACCTGTCTTGTTAGAAAAGTCATAGAAGAGCGATTAACCCATGCATAGTTTCCAGCAGCTGCCATTCCCTTCAAGTAGTCCTGTCCCTCTGCAGAGGCGATCCTGGCGCATGCCAGCTGACGGTCATTCACTATGATTTTGTCCCGTTTCATAGCTTTTTCCATAGCCACCAATGCATCTGGGAAATAAACACAGTAAGTCTAAGTGACTCCTTAATTTTTTTTTTCAATCTGTAAGATTAACGTGGGTGTCTGTAATTTACATTCTAAGACTGAGCTCATCTGTCAGATGGTCAAACTTATGGCTCCTTCTCAAATGCAAAAGCAAATCTGTGGTGGAACATTATCAGTTGTTTGCAAACAGACAACTTCTATCAAGGCAACTCGGAAGGGACTTGGCAATTACACTGTAAGAAATATTCTTTGGTGCTGGAGTCAACTGTCGATGACAAGACCATGCTGAAGAGTCCACCTCAAGGTACCTAGGCCAGTCAGACTATACCTGTGGCAACCTGGTGGCCCAGTCCTCTGCTGCCGCTGTGGATCATCACGCACACCTGCCCTTTGTGGTCGATGCCCATCTTCCTGGCAGCATATTCATTGTAAATCTCATCCACAACCTGGATCTCAGCGTAGTGGTTTCCTGCTCCTAGGGTCCCCAGCTGCCAATCAGAATATATGGATCAGACAAGTGTTAGTAAAGCAGCCTCTGAGAGCAGAGGGGAGAGCTACACAGGAACATGGGCAAATTGCTACAGCAAGGTTTTAGTAAAGTTTTTCCAGGAAAAAGAATCACCACATAAACTGAAAAGAAGTAGAACACAGTAGCATCATCACTGTTCTCTTTATTCAGATTTATAACTATTTTTACTGTTGGAACAAGACTGGGATTAAACCAAAGGACCAGGATCTACAGACTGTGCTGCCACTTTTTTCCATCTTATTTAGGCCTAGTTGAAAGATAGGAAGAGTGCAGAGCATTGAGAATTCATCTTCAATTTGTATAGGTGAGGCAGCTGTATAATCTTACATTTGGTTATAACTCCACAAGGAAGTTACAACATCCTGTTAATTAGGTACTACTTTTAGTAGATTAAAGCAAGATATTCCATTTCCAAGTGCAAATATTTTTCAGCTCCATAAGAGATGATGACTTCTTTGCAAGGCAAATGTGAAAACTGAGGGCATGAGATTATTCTGAGGTTAAAGTGCTATAACCTCACAGCACCATCATTCGTAAAACTCACCAAGTCATATAAAATAGTTTTGCAAATGGTAGCATTAGTATAGACCTCTCAAAAGTGTTCCACACAGCAATGACATATTATATATAGAAATGAAATCCAAGCCTTGAACTGCAAATCAAAGTTATGAGCTAGTTCCATTTACTATGATACCCTTCCTTGCCCTGCTATTACGTTGGTGAGCAAACAAGGAAGAAAAGCTACAGAGTAACTTGCCTGTCTCTCAAAAACAAAGCTACATCTGGATGGAGAAATGCCACCAAACATGAATTCCAGTGGCAGGTGTTAACTGATGAAAACCTAATGTCCCCAGGGACCTTGTGTATGCCCAGTATCATTTCCCTACATTACAGTTATGTCAAGAATTACTCAGAAACGCCCCCACCATCTCACCTTTCCCCCTGCCCAGCAATGCTAGGCAGAGTTTCAAGAAAAGACACAATATTAGAGAACTCCTTGATAACTTTTAAACTTGAACCCTGGGAACACTCACAGCCCACCTGAAATATAACATCACCTGAGGCAGGCCCCTTTTCTTTGCTCTTGAGGAGACCTTGTTTGGATCAGCCTGCAGCATTCTTCCATATTCCTCACAGTGCTCCTTGTCCTCTGCCCAGGCATAACCTTCCCGGAGAGACCAGTCCACACCCATCTCTAGCGCCTCTTCCAAATCCCTGCAATTATCAAACACCTACATAAGGTGGTTATCCTTGGATATACTCAAAACTCTACTGGATATGGCCCTTAGCAACTTGATGTAACTCTGTTGTTAGACCTAGCTTCAGTTAGTCCTCCTTCATGCAAGGAGTTGGATGAGATGACCTCATAAAAATCACAGAATAATTTAGATCTCTTGATCACCCTCCACCTCCCCAAAAATGTCCAAATTCTTAACACTTCAGAAGAATCAAGCTGTACGAATACATTAACTTGAGATAGGTCATTACTTTTTCCTCTTTGTTGTGTGAGGAATGTCATATTTTCTCTCTCATCACTTTCAAAAAAAACCCCATTTATGTTCACGGAGGTTTTCTGTCAGAAGAAATTAGAACCTTTCAAGAACTTTTAGTGATTTCAGGTTTTTAACTGTGGGAATAAACAGCTAACTTTGTGCATTGCTTATTATTCCAGTTCTCCTGGGGAAGGACATGTGCAGAAAGAATGGTGTTTTCAAATTACTTTTTCTTTCTTAAAGTCTGCCACTGATGAATCTTTCATCAAAACAAAACACCAGAGATGTCCCCTCCAGTGATGTGCACACAAATTCATTCTCTTACTTGGCATTCATGGGGATAACACCTTTGGAGCCGACACCAACAGGAATGTGATCAAACATAGCCTGGGCAAGCTGCTCCTTCACAGGCTGCACATCACTTTCATCCAAGTTTGTACGTAGTAAGCGGACACCACAGTTGATGTCAAATCCGACACCACCTAGGTGTGTAGGAAAAGCCATGGAGTTAATAAGGAAACTGTGCTGATGGTGAGCACTTGTTGAATATTCATCTTAAATCAGTGCCCCCGTTGACAGGGAGTACATACTGAACGTGGTGAACTTACACCTGCTCTCTGACACAATACTGGGAACAAAGATGAACCACATTAAGGTTCATTTTAATAGATTTACATGAAGCCTCAGATTTCAAGACAGCCAAAAGCGTGGTTTTGCAGAGAACTTGAAAACTCTTGAAAATAACTGAACAGCTCCTCAGTATCAAGCATACACTTTACAGATAGAGCTGTGTTCAGAAAGTCACTCCAGCAAGAAGACAAAGAGGAGCAGACACAACTATAAAATATGCTGTCCACAGAAAGTAAAGAGTTCTCCTGTTCCTGGTGTTCTGCCTAAGGTCAGAAGAAAAGTGACACATCTTAGCATGGCTCCCTGATGCAAGATGCTCTCAAAAGCAAGTCCTTTAAAGCAAGTCCTTTTTGAATCTTCACTGGAATACGTAGTAACTAGTTAAAATAAGTGATACATACTTACAAGGAATATTAAGCTTCAGTGCTTACTGTTTTGTTTAACTCTTACTGTTTAGTAAAAATAAATCCTGCAGGGCAAGACTTAATATGGAAGACCAACCATGCCACCTTTACCAGTGAAGCTTCTAGCATTAACTAGTGTCAGAGGAGGGGATATTAGACTAAGTCATCTTGGGTTTGAGTCAATCAGGAACACTGGAACTGCCTGAAGCAAACCTGAAACACGAACATCACATTTCATGACAACCGCAAAATCATCTCCAGACCATCAGTAATTAAGACCCAGGTGTTTATTAAAAAGACAGATGTATTTTAAGGTCACATGTTTAATAAAGTGTAGAAATATTCTCAAAAGATGTTTACAAACATTACTTAAAGAAAAGCATCAGTTCTTTGTCAACCCAGTGAAACCCAAGTTCAGAATCTTGTGCTCTCCCTTCAAAACTGGGGGATATCATGAGCCCAAGCCAAAAGACACAAGTGCAATTCTCTCTGTACTGTTTAGATGTTTTCAGTGTAACCACATGCTCCATAAAGAATAAAGACTCTGAAGTGCAAGAATTAAACACCTTTTAACTCCCTGTAATTCACCTATTTTTTGCTTTCATTCTGTATATATATATAAAGTACTGTAAACACCTGCCATTTCAAAAAGGATTTTCATGCCATCCCAGATATTTCTTAGTGCCAGTTAAGTCTTTACCTGGTGAAACCACTGCTTCAGGATCATTCATATCAAAGGCAGCCATGTTGCCAATGGCAAACCCATAGCCAGAATGGACATCTGGAAGGCCTATTGATCTCTGAAAAAGAATGAAGGAAATTCTGAAGTTTTATGAAACGCTGTGCTGCACAGAGTCACCTTGGTTATGCTTTGCCTTGTGGCAGTGGTTGTCAAATTTGCAAACACATATACCAAAAAGAGAATTGATGTTCAGATGTGTTTACTCCATCGACATCAATTTAGGTGAGTATCTAAACTCCTGCAGTTACAGGGCAGACAATCAAAGAGAACAGACCTCATTCTGAAACATACACGCAGTGGCTAGTCAGCTGAGAAGCCCTCTTGGATCTGTGGACCAGATCTCAAGAAAACTTGACAGGCTCTCAAGCACCTAAATGTAGAAATTGTGATCCCAAACTGAATTCTAACCTAGATTTTTCTTGGACTCGAGTCCTTGTATGCAAAACTTACACAGGCCATAGCTTATGAGTAATATAAAGCAGAGCCAGAAGAGCAAACCTGAGTTTGTCTTTACCAAGTTCCATCTACAGAGACATCTGCAATATTTAACTATTATAAATGTAACCAGGGAAAATGTCAGTGCTACAGAACTGAACCAGGCAACAGTCGGCATTTTCTCTTCTTAATCTGTGTCACTGAATACTGACTAAAGACCATACCCTGTAGGCAGGAAAACATCATCCCTTTAGGATGATATGGTGATAGGATAGGATAAGAGCTTTGTCATTTTAATTTGTAAAAGAATTCTTTTTATTTAACCTTTTTTTATTACTAATTAAAGTAACAACTCCAAAAGTCCACAGCATATCTAGCCTTCTAAATTCAGATTAGGACACTACAAACACCACTCCACAATCTATTTAAGCAAACAAAAAAAGAAAAAGCCTTAAACATCCAGAAAGCTGTCAGAAATCAGAACTTTTCAACGTGTATTAAACTGTTACAAGAAATTAATAAGAACAGTATTTTTCAGTAAGATTATGTGCTACTTCTGCCTTCCCCTGCCATCGCCGAGAAATCTCTTGGTTTGGAAATAAAAAGCAAAGATCTGAATAGGCAGATGATTGTAACACCTCTCCTACGAGTTACCAGCCAAAATTCCCATTTCAACAAGTTTTACTATTCTACCTTACTCCATTTTTGGCTGACCACTAAGGCATTTTAACAGCATGATGAGCTGCCTTTTAGTGCAGCCAGAAATTCAAAACTTTTGCCACTTATTACTATATGTAATATGGAATGTGAAAGAGATAATTTTCACATTGTACTTAGCACTTTTTGAAAAGTGACCCACCTAGTATTTCCCACCTGCATCATATAATGCTTTGCTTCCCTTCTTAGGAAGGGAAGAGTGAGGGAGAAGTGTTGAGTGCACGGGAAGGCTCACCACCAACACTGGGGAAGCAACAATAATACACACAATATCACCTCCTGCTCTCTCTTCACTTCTCCATGTATTCCAGGTCAGTAGAGGCAACTCAAAAGCAACAAACAGACAATATGAGCACTAGGGGAAAGGTGGCTCAAGTGAAGTGAAGCAGCATAAAGCACTACTAAAAAAATTTTATGTCAAAAAGCAGTTGGTGAACTAAGTGGATACTTCCCTTTCCAAAAGCTTAGTTTTACAGCCTGCCCTTGCAAGTGCTCCCTACTCACAAGAGAGGTTCCTAACACACAGAGTGTCTTGAAAAGAACTTTGGTCCATAGCCCTTTTCAGAAGAGCTCCCATTTGGAAGGCCATAATCCCTGGCAAAGAGGAACAGAAAAGAGCATATTTGCAAAGGAGTTACTCACATGAACAATACCAGGCAATGCAGCCACATTCCCAATCTGTTTCATAGCAGGCAAAAAGCCACCTGCACCTGAAAAAGAGAAGAATTAAAAAAGTAAGAAGTCTGATAATCTACCATACAGACAGATCTGGATCCGGCCTTGCGCTCCAGCACTGCATGGAACAGTCAGGCCTGGGCTAAAGCCCCCAGCAATGTTTGCTGCCCCTCCAGCCCTGCCAGCTGGGACATGCCGCTAACGTGGGCTAACTTGCACAACATCCTTGGAAGAGAGCAGCTGATGCTCCAGGCCTGTGACAACAACTGATAAGAAAAATCACTCCATTATGCCTTATACAGCCACTTTTAATGAGCTAAGATCCTACTTGTTATCTTTTAGAAGGAACATCTCTGAGCCACTAGGCTTTGCAAGGTGTTAATCAGCTGTACCCTGTCAACCCAGCAGGAAAATTTAAGGCTTGGGTAAACTTTAGATGAACTACCTTCATTATAATACTAAAAATCACACCCACAGATCAAAAAGACCCCTGCCTAGGTGAAGACCCTTCCCCTGAGCATGCATAGTAGTGAAAGTATGGAGTCAGCATTATTGTAATTGTATGTAAGCTACTAATCAATCACTGTAAGGGTTTAATGAACTACTAACTCTTGCCAACGGAGTGTATATATATAGCATGGAGAATACCATATAGCATGCACGCTGGGTGGAACTATGTGCAGCACCACAACAAAGGATGCCTGCTTTCTACAACTCCAAAACGAGTCTTGAGAGTTTTTCTTCTCCCTATTGGTATGGCATCCACTCTCACTGCCCTTACCGCTCCCTGGCCCCTCCAGGGCCTGCAGACAGCGTGATGTGAGCCCTGTTGATCCACGAGGCCTTCCAGGCCGCGGCAAGGAGCGTGTGAGGACAGTCCCCAGGGCAAA
Source organism: Megaceryle maxima (assembly GCA_024605025.1). Taxonomy (NCBI): domain Eukaryota; kingdom Metazoa; phylum Chordata; class Aves; order Coraciiformes; family Cerylidae; genus Megaceryle; species Megaceryle maxima. Next base: position 57,220 of record JANHGN010019524.1, on the reverse strand, counting down.
GGGCCCCCCAACCCGCTCCCCCCACCAGACGCACCTCCCCCACGGCAGGCGTTGCGCAGCTCCTCGAACATCAGCTTCTCCAGGGGGTCGTTCACGTAGAAAACACCCTCCACCTGCGGGCACAGCTGTCAGGGCGACCGGCGCCGGGCCGGGCCGGGCCGAGCCGAGCCGAGCCGAGCCGAGCCGAGCCAACTCGACCCGACCCCCTTCCCCGCCCTTGGATGGGCCTCCCCTCACCCCCACAGGCACCCAGGGGCTCCCAGTAGAGCCCAGACAGCCTCTCTTCCCCCCCCGCCCACGCACGTGCATGTTGGGCACGAAGCCCTTCTTGATCCGCCAGCAGTTCTTGTCGATCTTGTCCAGGTACTGCAGCTCGTCATTGTAGCTGCGGCTCATGGCGGCGGCGCTCCCGGTCGGTAGCTTCGCGTCAGCACGGCCACCGGCAGCCGACCAGCGGCAGGAACCGACAGTGGCCGCCGAGGGTCACACCGGCCCGGCCGCAGCCAGCAGCGGACAGGAGCCGCCGAGGGTCAAACTTCCCCTGCGGGAGATGGCGACTGCCAGCGCCCCCTGGCGCCCCGTAGCGGGGCGGCCGGTGCCCGGTTGCCCCTCTTTCCCCGTGAGGGGAAGCCGCTCGCTTCCTTCCTTCCTTCCTGCCGCCGCCGCGGATGGTCAGAGGCCCTTTCTGTCCACCTGGCTTCCTTACGCCCTGTCACTCCCTCACCTCGGTCTCAGGCCGGGCAGGGCACGACGCCATGAGGCCTGGAGGCGTTTCAGCCTGGCGGAGATGTGGGGTCGAGCCCCGGGGCCGGCCTCCAGTTAAGTCCCAGGCCAGCGTGAACCCCCCACTGCAGCGGAGCCGCTGGGGTAGCCCGGGGGAGGCACACGCTACCCGTGGTGTGAGGGCGTGAAGGGGAGCGCAGGCCTAGGCCCTGCTAGGGCAAAGGAACGTGTGCCTGGCCACCTCCTCCCTCATGCTGCATACAACTTGTCCATCGGGCTTTTTGGAAGAAACCTGTGTGTTCTTCACGTGCCTGTGGCTAACGAAAGCCCTGTGTCAGTGTGTGCTGTCCCCTTGGGTAGCGCAGTTTCAGCCAGGTATTTAGGTACCCCTCTGTTGCAGGTGGATGGCTGGAGTTTGCTCAGCTACAGTCTGCACCCCATCAACTGTGTTTCCTCAGCATCAGGAAAACAGCTTTTTGCTATATGGTCTTGGCTTGAAAAGGACTCCTGTTGAGGACCGTGAGGTGGGGGGATGGCTTATGGGCTGGGCAACACGCCAGGTGGATGGGACTTTGCGCAGGGGTGGTTTGGGGCTCACAATAGCAGCAGAACACAGCGGGATGTGGATCCCCTCCAGACTTCTTTTCTCCTCTGTTGGTGCTGGTTGGGAAGGCCTCAGCCTGCTTCCCATTCAGGCTTGGCCAAAGAACAAGCACCTAAGTGCTGCAGGGCAGGCATACCCATCTGCAGAACTGTGCTCAGTTTTGCACGCTAATAAAGTTGAAGGGGAAGAAAGAAAGAGGGTAAGACAACATAGGAAAATTGAGTAAGAAGTATCTGCAACTATTTCAATGCAGCAGTGGATTGACTCCAAAGATGTTAGAGGATTAGACTCAGAAACATTCAAGGAGTTACATGTATCTAACCTGGCTAAGCAGTGCTAAACAGGGGACGTGACAGACACAAGGGAGAGGGACTACCAGAGGCAGTAGTAGTGCCACTTTGTCTTCTTGCATCTTTGTTAAGAGTTTAGTTAAGACACTGCTAAGATTTTAGTTCCCATTGTAACTGGAACAGTTTACATCTGACGTGGTTCTGGAGAGGGCTCACTTCATATTGAGTGAGTTGTGTTCAGAAGGAAGCTAAGATATTACAGTAGAAATGCCTTCCCTAGCAGCATTGGGACAATGCACTTTTCCTTCTTTTGAGGCACTGCAGCACCTTTCTGGAAGTGTGTAGACAAAACTGTATTTCAAGAGAGACACTAATCTTAAAAACATTTTTGTATCAGTTAAATTCCAGAATAAATTATGCCAAGCATGTGTCATATGTTCTTCTCTGGGTCTACTTGCTACACCCATTGTACAGCGTAACCATTCCATCCGCTTTCTTTGCCTCCCCACATTCCCCCGGTCCCCAGCCAGGATGATGTAGCTCTCGTCAGAGCTTCAGTTACACATTTCAGCAGAAGTAGACAGTGTTTAGCCTTCACAGTCACGGTATCGATTTGAAGTTCGTGAATAACAAATGGTCTCTCTTCTCCTTTAGCGTTTGTAGTGGACATCAGTAGAAATCAACATGTATCCCTGTGGGGAGAAGAACAGTCACTGAAGTGCTGAGTTACAAAATGAAGGGTTGGGTTGTTTGTAGAAGTTTTTGTGTTTGTTTGTGGTGGGGTTTTTTGTTTGTTTGTGTGTTCTTGTTGCTTTAATTTGTCCTCAATCCTGGTGTTAAAGGTCAAAAAATCTACTGAGAACAGCTGAGCCTTGGAAGTAACAAGTTTTATTGAACTCTGTCCTTTGACCTTTGCAAAAGAGCCCCATCTTTTGCTGGGTGCCATCCCTTTGCACCATGCTAGCAACAGAAAGGACACCTAAATTTTCCTGTCCTACAGCCTACACAGGAAAGTTCATCTGAGCCTTGATTCAGCTAGGCAATCATCAAAGGTGGGATTATTTTTTACCATACTTGAGGCATTTAAGACCCTCTAATCTAAATGTGTCTTTAAGGCTTTCCCCCAGTGTCAGCACATATGGAGCGAGGAACCTGCAGAGAACAGCCCATCACAGTCTGATATGGTTATCTATGAAAAGTCAGAGGAATTGTCTTCTTTCCTGTTGACTATAGCCAATATGGAGATGGAGACTATAGAACTAACTTTTAAATAGCTTATTTTAAATACCATTTATGTTGTTAGGCTATAGCAATAGTGTGTCCTCTCTCATTCCTAGTTACTGATGAGGAGACTGATTAGAGAATGTGAGGTGGGGAGTGGGCCTCACATAATGACTAAAATACTTCATTCATAATTAGCCTATAAAGTTGTTGGCAACTAGTGCCACTGAAAATGGTCTGCAAGCAATTAACATTTTGTAGGGACTGCACAGCTGGCTGCTGCCAGGTACATGCAATGCAAGAAAAGATTAAAAAACCCCTTTGTGTTTCCTTTCCTGAGCTGTGCTTTGTACTTAACCACAACCCAGCATTTAAGACTGTTTCTGCTGTGCTGAAAATAACTGAGCAGTTGCTAAACGAGTGGAGAAATGTAACTGGCTTCCCATTTCCTGGGAGTTCGTTTGTCAGCAATGCTGTGACTGCCTGGCAACATTCTGCCTGTTCAAACTAAGGGTTACAGAATGTTGCAAAAGGCACAGAGTATAGCATCATTTGGAGAAGAATAACCAGAAACCAAAGAGTATTTTCTAAGAGTTCACTAACTACTTTTGACTAATAGCTTTGGCCGTTATCATCAATTATTAACAAAATTTAGTTATTCTAGGTGCACAAAATTGAACTCCCCTCCCTCTCATGTTTCAGCTCTTCCCGTAAATTCACCAGGACTGCATGGATAACCTTTTCATAAGAGTGTCAAAATCTCACCTGTATAATTGTAATGTGAGGTCTCGTCAGGGTAACATTGGCCAGATTAGGAAGAGGAAATCCTTTTGACAGTTTAGCTTAAGAAAAAGACAAACACAATGATTTAGGTATTGGAAAGATGATAAATACCTGCCCTTCAACAATCCTGTTTATCCTGAGATTTTTAGGTCATTTACAACAATTCACTTCTTAGCCTTCAGAAACAACCCTGGGAGTGTTGTTCCTGATTCGATGCTCTTTTTCCAGTTGGGAAAAAAAGAGTTACAGGTGCTTTTCTCTTGGCAGTGTTGCAGCCAAACCAAAGTGTTTCATGCACATGACATACTTGGTGTTTTGTCCCTAATGACCTGGGTGATTGTTAATAACAGCTCTTTAGAACATGGTCTCATTTGTCTCCATTAATCAAGGAAGGCAAAGTTCATCCTGGTACAGAGGGCTAGCACAAAACTATGTTTCCCTCCAGGGCCTTAAATAAGATTTATGAGAGGCAAAAGCCTTGTGCTTGTCTAACAAAGAGGAATACACCTCGCACACAGTGGCCTGAGGCAGGTGTGCAGGATGGAGAGACCTGCTTCTTTTCACCGATGCATCAGGGCCACCTTGAGCAAGGCAAAGGCAGATGGATTATGAGTTTCCAAGCCGTTTTTGCCTTTTTTTGCAGAACACTGCCAGTGAGAGGGTGCACCCCCAATAGATCAGTCTTCCCCTTCCACTGCTTACTGGCTGATGGTCATTTTCCACTCAAGTTAATGGAAACTGGAAAGTTAAGCAGCCAGTCAGTACAAGTTCCTAGAACTGCCCGCTGTGCTGGAAGCTTTTAAGGTGATGCTTTGAAATACAGTGTTACCGTTAGCTGATGGAATGACTTCAGTCTGTAAAATGTAAGACAGGATGTTCTCCAGAAGTGAGATCTGCCACAGACAAGAAATCTTGAGTTAGCCATCACTTCCTGAGAGCAGTAGAACTGTCATACCCTAATCCTAGATGAAGTTAGTAGGCTCATGGTGAACTTTCAGCTCTCATATGGCCCAAAAAGAGTCATAAGCTCAAGTCACCTTAGATAGTAAATCTTTGTAATGATGCAAAGGAACTGAGATGCAAAATGCAAATGGCTCTGATCATGCTTGGACAACATTTTTATTTTAAACACTCTGTCTCCTCTATTTGTGAGATAATTTATCTCCAATAACAAAGCAGGACCAGGACAGTTTTGATTCTTTCTCTTCAGCTCCTCAGAGATGACTGACTGTACTCAGAATTAAATGACTCTCTGCAGAGGCAGAGTTTTCCTCTACAACTGCACTATTTCAGGCATCTGAGATTAGATTTTTGGCTCCCATTCCCTTCTGTAATTCTGACCCTCTGTCGTGAGCATCAGTGCTCCACATGGAGCGAGTGTCTCTGCCTCTGCCGTGCTTGTGACTGCTTAGACAGCACTGTGTTCCCTGTCTGCTGCTGCAGTTCTGGTTACCGTGGTGCATTTCCCCCCCTGTGATTCAAGAGACCTCTCTGCTTACTGATGAAGTGTGATACAGCAGTCAGGAAAACTACAGAGCATCTCATTTGCAAGAGCACTAACTTGCCCCAAAGAATATACTTCTAAGTCCACAGCAGAGAGGTGGCTGCCAGAAGACAGGCAAAGAGCCACCCAGGAATGAAGCCAAATAGATTTAGAAATACAAATAAAATTTAGCTGCTTACTCTTTAGCCTTGATATCACTGATATTCCTGGTTTGCATTTCCTAGATGTTTAAACTATCCGCTTACCTCGAAAAAGCCAATGTTGGAGTGGGCTAGGGAGAACTGGAGCCTGAGGAAAAGGGGTGAAATAAGGTGAGTCACTAGAAAGGATAAACACACTAGTCATGTGCAGTCACTGCTGTAGACCTCCAGGCCTTAAGAAACGTCTGAAAAGAGACTTTGGAAGCAATATATTTTATACAATGCTACTACCTCATAGAGAAAGAGGTGCTTGTCTTAGGGCATTGCTGAGCGTGTGTGAAAAAGAGTAATGCTAGAAGGGCTGTAGCCAGCAGTGTGAGGGTGTGTTTCCCTCTGTACTGCATTTTGGAAATCCTCCCGAGAATTGACTTTACCAGGGCTCACATCAAGGACTTGCAGGCTCTCAGATATTTTGCAAGGATTTTGGTACATCTATGCAGTGCTTTAATGTGAGCCTTACCGGGCTGGGAAGAAAAATCCTGTTCAATGTATGGTAGTGCTGCTGATGGCTATGTTGTTAATATATCTTTCCAAATTCAAATACTTACTCAAGTATCCAAACCTGTGTCCAAAACATGATTCTGAGTTTCCATAGAACCAGCATCCCAACTCTCAGCATGGTCTAGATACTTTTCTCCAAATATTGCTGCAAAAAATGCTACCAGCACTATCCACCTTAAATACCTAACGTCTCTGTGCTTGGACAAATGCTGCATATTCTTAACCCTGTAACTGTCATCCCAAGGGACTTTTGTGAAATTGGGGTCCCACTTCCCAGCTGTGAGGTCCTGGTACACAGAGCTTCTCTCTATAAAATGTGACATGTTAGATTTCTAAATGCCCAAGCCCCTGGTCTCCGACTTTCTGACCCTTGGGAGTTGCAGTGTCTTAGCTGGAAAATCTCTGCTCTGAGAATATCAGCGCAGGGGAACTGCAGAGGTCCAGGTTCTTTACCATGTCCTGGACACCTATGCACTTTTCCAGTGGCACAGGTGGGCTAGAAAGCAGTTGCATCTTGCCAGCTGGAAAGGGATGAGGGAAACTCTCAAATGATTCATGGTAATAACTGTCCTGGCTCAGAGGGGAGAGCAGATGTCAGGAGCAGAGAAGCGCAATGAGACTACTGCCCTGTTGCAATCCACAGCTGGTGGGCAGACCTCTGGGGACTGTGGCAGGTGTCACAGAGAAGCTTCCTGACTCCTCCAAAATATGGGTACAGCCACGTAGAGAATTAGAGAATCTAATGGAGATGAGTTCACCAGAGAAAAAAATTCATTAAATTATGGTTATCTAATCATGTGCTAATGTTGAGATTGATAACACTTCCAAATGGCTGGAAATCCTTCTCATACCGGGTTGAGTTACCTGTTCAAACAGAGTGAGCCCATCAATTTCTGGTCAAATATGTTTGGAGCAATGCTGGTGTTGGCTGCCTGCAGAAGAAAGAAACCCTGGGTTACCAGACACAAAACTCAGGACCTTTGCTGTGAATTAGTCATGAATACAGAAATACCATCCTCCCAGTTATGTATGGAAGCTCTTTCATGTAGATGCAACTTTCTCCTTAGCCCAAGCCCCATGCAAGGCTACATGCAGTACATGTCTGCTCTATCTGAATGGCACTGACAAGAGCTGAAATGTGGGTAACGAGATTTCACTAATCAAAGACATTTGATTCCAAGAGGAATTTGCATATTTAAGTACTAGAAATCTGGCACTTTGTGTCTTGTACAGAGTTTCAACAGAAGGAATGAACAAACATATTTAACTCTAAGTTAAATATCACCTTGTTTGTTGTACTTACTACGTTCATTGTGAACAACGACTGGGTGGCTGAGTCTGGCAGAACAGCAAACACCTCCATGGAGCCCTGAAACTCTACCGTGAAGGAATCCTGCTCTAAGCTGATGATAGGTATTTCAGTAGCCATCAGCTTCAACATCACTGGGTAGGGTGTAACTGAATATTCAGCTACCTGTTCCAAGGAAAACAAACAAACGAACAAACAAACAAATGCTTATTTTGTAGAACAGATCAGGATACTGCATTTTCTCGTTCTTGAAGCAATTATTTTGAAGTAGTTCCTTAAGATAAGTTTAAGGATAGCTGCTAAAATAAAATTATAAAATCATAGAATGGGTTGGAAGAGACCTTTAAAGGTCATCTAGTCCAACCCCCTCACAGTGAGCAAGGACATCTGCAACTAGATCAGGTTGCTCAGAGCCCTGGCCAACCTGACCTTGAATGTTTCCAGTGATGGGGCATCTCCCACCTCTCTGGTCAACCTGCTCCAGTGTCTCACCATCCTCGTTGTAAACAATTTTTTCCTTATATCTAGTCTGCATCTACCCCTTGTCCTGTCACAACAGGACCTGCTGAAAAGACTGTCCCCATCTTTCTTATATGTTCCCTTTAAGTACTGAAAGGCTGCAATAAAGTCTCCCCAAAGCCTTCTCTTCTCCAGGTTGAACAACCCCAAATCTCTCAGCCTTTCCTTGTAGGAGCGGTTCTCAAAGCCCTCTGATCACTTTTGTGGCCCTCCTCTGGACCTGCTCCAACAGCTTCGTGTCCTTCTTGTGCTGAGGGCTCCAGAGCTGGACGCAATACACCAGGTGAGGTCTCAACAAAGCAGAGTACAGAGGGAGAATCACCTCCCTTGACCTGCTGGCCACACTTCTTTTGATGCAGCCCAGGATGTGGTTGGCCTTCTGGGCTGCATGCGCACATTGATGGCTCACGTCCAGCTTTACACCCACCAGTACCCCCAAGTTCTTCACAGGGCTGCTCTCAATCTCATCATCCACTGGCCTGTGTTGATACTGAGGATTGCCCCAACTTGGGTGCAGGACCTTGCACTTGGACTTGTAGAACCACGGGAGGTTCACACAGGCCCACTTCTTAAGCTCATCCAGGTAATTCTTTCAAGCAAGCAGGAAGTAGAAGATTTCTGTGGCGATCTTGGCCACATCAGGAATGCAGCTGAAAATTCCTTCCACTCTAGGAATATGATTTCTTCTGTATCACTTTAGGAGAAATTAAAAACTCTTTTGTGAACATAGGAAAGGAATGGAACATGACTATGATACTCAAGTCACACAATAACAGAGCTCAGGAGTCATTTACTTTCAGATTGTCACATCTGATAACGCACATTCCAGCTCTGGACTGTCCTCAGAGGAGCCTCACTTGGTCCATTGCCTGAAGAGCAAGTGGGTTTACCAAGTTCATTATTTAGAACAAAGGGGGTTCAATATTAGCATCAATGCTCCTGTCATTTTACAGAGCAGACCATATGATTACTGTCCTTGAAGAATTGTTTGATTTCTGAAGGAGGAACTTAGTATCATCCAGAAAGCATACAAGGATGTGAAGTTCTTTGAACCATGAGTCTGACTTCATCCAACCTCAGCATTCATGGCTCTTAAACTTGTTTTTGGTTTCTCAAGAAGGCTGGTGAAAGCCATGCACGATCATATTCTCTGTCTTCTTATATTAATCTCCTCCACCTAAAATAAATGTAAATCCTGTGCCCCTGCTTTGTCTGTTCCGCAGAGGTGCTGTTTCCTGCCCATCTGTTAGCTTGGTTTCCTGCACATGGACACTATAGTCCCTTCCCAGGTCTTTACTGAATTCCTTACTGCTAGTCAGTCAGAGGCTAGCAGGGAAGCAAAGACAATTATGCAGGTTTGGTCAGGAAAAAGGTGTTATTTCTAAGCTGAGGCCCTCTTAGAAGTCTCTTAAAGCAGGACTCATGACTTGAAGCTTTTTCCTACCTAAAGCTGGTTTTAGATGTGGACAGCTGTGGCTTGGGCATGGTGCCCAGAGTAAATATTGATGTACACAATTACGGGCAAAGTTTGGTAACAGTGCAAGTCATTCAACTTATTGCCAGGGTGGGAGATGACAAGGCCTGTCTGTTGGGATGTTACAAGGCATATATGGGCTTGCTTCTCCAATGCAAAAGCCCTGCTGACCCTACAAGCCTTTGGGATACTCCAGTAGGGAGGTTTCTAACACTGACACCGGATGGTTTTGTAAGAGTTTGTGGAAATAATGATACTCACCTCAGGGATAATACTGCCAAATATCTCTGTGCTTATATTAAAATAGCTGCAAGTCTGGAGGGAAAAAAAAAAAAAAAAAGGAGTTTACCAGATTTTAGCTTCAAGATCAGCTTTTCTCCAAACACATTATTGCTGTCATTTCAACAAATCTTTGATTTTGTACCTCTCAGAAATATTCTTAAGGAACTGACTATACTTAAAGGTGATTCCCAATAACATATGCCAAAATACTTCTTGAGAAAGCAAATACTTAATATCATTATAGTTTGGGCTGCAATCTCTAAATTTTGGGACTTAAGTAACCTCCTGGAGAGTTTACTGGCCAAGTCTGCTAGCCTCCAAGCCACAGCTATTGACCTTTGACATATACTTTGCTTCCATGGCCCCTGTAGTAATTTCAGTCTGTACAGGCCACTCAGAAAACAGCCACTGAGGCTGCTAAATTCCCCAGTGTAAATCCTTTGTCCATCTCAAAAAAGTCTATGCCTCAGCTCTACAAAAAACTTTTTTTTTTTTTTTTTTTTTGTAGTAAAGCTCTCAGCATTTAGTACCTTGCTCTGTGGAACAAGGCACACTGGCTGTGGCCTGAGGCATCTATCTAGAGCATAACAGTCCCTTGGTGTTTCTGATCTACTGTCTCAGGACTTCGCAGGACAATTAGCAGCTTTATACTGCCACAAACTGACAACTGGCAGGTCAAAGCCCCATCTTGGGTGACCTGAATCTCTCTGACCCCGTTCCCCTGTGTCCCACTAACCTCTTCTGCGATGGTGATGTTGAAGGCCCCTGCGGTGTAGTAAGCAAATGAGGAGGTCTGAAAGAAATACTCAGAGAAGGCAAGGTAGAGCATGGAGTTGCTTTGATCTGGGATAGTGAAGGGAGATGCCACATAGGGAGGGCCAGTATTGCTTCCAGCTGGGCAGACCATCCCCTGAAAGGTATCGCCAGAGATAAAAAAAATCAGACTCAAAATATGATTTTAAAGTAACTTAAGACAATTAGTGCTACTTGCCTTTCACTTGCTCAAGCTATTTGTTTGGTGTATAAATAAGTACATAGGCTTTGTAGTGCATCCTGAAGCTTTGGTGCTTTCAAGCAGATGGTGAAAACAAGTATCAGAGATTTGACATCTTCACTGATGATACCTGAGATATTTTGAGATGCTGATCAGGTACTGAAGACAGTCTACCACCTTAGAAAACAAAGCCTCTAAATTAAGGGTCTATATATTGCATGAAAAGCATAACTAAGGGCCCTCCTTACTGAAAAGCTTTAATTTCTCCTTTCCCCATCTGTAGGAGTTTAAACTGTCACCTAGAGCTATCCAATTGTCTGAGTTACAAGATGGATCTCTTTCTAGGTCAGAATCAGAACCTTATTCCACCGAGATGCAAGTTGGTAACTTGTGCAGACAAAAGAATACCTATGTGAGAGAAAGTTATGTCAAACAGTCCTAAAAACATGTACGTTGCCTTTTGCAGTGCCCATGGTATTAGCCAAGGCTTGCAAATCTAATACTTCCGAATGCATCCAGATGAAACAAAAAGGTAAAACTGACTTCAAGTGAGGAAGGTACTCGGAGAGTAAGATTTTCTATATCCCTTTTATTAGTTCCCCCTTTCTGTTTCATCTCAAATGTATTTTGTGCGTCTTTATTTTCCCAGCCCCTCCCCATCTATGTCTAAATTTTGTGTTGCTTTTTAAGGACTATAAAAGCAAAGTGCTGAGTTGATTTACCCTTAACATCCCCATTCAGTCCTCACTTGCTGGACTTAAGAGTCACTTGCTTTGTACGTTCCCCCCATATTGCATCTTGCATGGGAAAGTAGCCTTGTAAACAGCCCTGACATCACCTCTTTAGTCGACCTCAAATCCCTGCTTCAAATCTAGTTGCTACAATACTCAGAAGAACTTGACAAGCAGCCACAGAGCTGGTGTGCTGAGACCAGTGTCTACCATAGTGACTGATACTGGCTTATTGTTCCTTTATGTTCCTGCCTCTCTTGTTTCAATATTGTCTCTTTTTTATACTTAAATTATTAGATTTTCGCGTCAAGACTGTCTTTTCATTCTCCTTTTGTAGAGCACGTAGTGCAAGGCATCTTAAACTCAATTAAGGATCTTAGATACTCTAGTGATGATAACTACCCTCGAACAAATCCCTTTGCAAAGAATTACAAGTCATTCTAAAATTAGGAACTAGTCTGATTTTAGTTTCTATAATTTTGAAATTTTGAAAGAAACTTTCAGGCCTTCAAACTCAGCATCACTCCTTGGTCTCTCATGCTTTGTCAGTGGTCTTCTGTCTTCCCATTCAAGGTGCCAGAGGCTTAATTCTTCCTCTTAGAGTCTTGTTCTTTCTTTTTCTCTCTCATCTGACAGCAAATGTGTCTATTTAGTGCAATGTGTAGAAATCTTCCCAAGGACTGACTGAACAAAGAAGTCCCAGACATTAATCAACAGTGGGAGGAGGATGAAGTTGAATACCTTTTTTCTCTCCTTTCCCTTTCTGTTTTATCTTCAAACTCGCTTAGTCAGCTTTTACTGCTGTCTATTTGTTACAACCAACTCAACAGGAATTGAAAAAAGGTTTTTAAAGAATTCATTTTACAACAAGACCATTAAAAATTCTTACAGTAACAAATACAATAGTGCTTTGAAACATCTGTCTTCTCAGATACTAAGTCTTAATGTTTGAACAGCAATTGTGTTTATCTTAGAAAGTGCATCACACAATACTAAACCCCACAGCGATTTGGCAAATAGCACTACAGGCAATTACCTTTAAGTCCAGGTCAATGAATGTTCGGAATACTGCTGGCAAGCTATTTAAGGAGTAGTCTACTTCAGCCAAATCATCAATTGGCATTAGGACTGTAAGGGTGGTAGATAAGGCAAAATATCCAGTATTATAAAAAGCACAGAAATAATTATATGTAGACTTAGAACTCAGTCAGCTCCTGAAGGAGAATGACACAAGTTATTCCAAAGAGTAGGGAAAAACACAACCAAGTACCTAACATGCACTCTGACCTAAGGCTTTATGTTTCTACTGGCTCTTTCTTTAAAGAACCTTCTTTAGTTTGTCTAATGTTTGGTCTAACCAATAAATTTGTAACCAGTAAATTTGGTCTAACCAATAAAAGGAAATGGACATACTAGTGCTTCAGGGGATAAGGGGGTGTTGGGATTTTTTGTCAAGCAGATCTAAGAGCATCCAAACTTGAAAATACTTTCCCTGAAAGGTGGGTACCTGATCTGCTTAAGTGCTTGTGTTTTGCACATGGTATCTGCCTAGCACTTCTGGTGTCTTAAAATGCCTGCAAATGTAACACAAAATAGTTCACGTGAGAAGCTTTTTTGCAAAGAAGCTTTTTCATTTTGCCTTTGGCAAGTAAAACTTAAATTTTCTGGCAGGCTAGGAGAGCAGGCTTCAGCTTGCAAAGTGCCATGCGTGCAGGAGGACCCAGAGCATAGGAGGGAAGGGAAAACTGCATTAGTATCAGTGCTGTGTAGCCTCTAAGTGGCATTTCTGGTGACAGAAGTGCACACTGCTACGTTTGCAAGTTATAAATCGCTCCCAAGAACTTGGCTTCTCAGAAATATGCTTTTCTTGGCCAAGTACTACTCCCTTAATTTAACTGTGGTCCTGTGAGCAAGGAAGCACAGATCAGAGGGTCTGATACGGCTCCTGCAGGCTTTGCTGACCAGCTGCTGTTAAGGAAGCTGCAGAATTTCATGGAACATGAGAGAGAAAGCAAGGAAAAGATATCACTAGTGACTCACCATTCAGTGATCGGAGGTCTTCATCTATCAGCTGGATCCCGGATCTGATGTTGGGACATGACTGTATAAAAGCACACTCAAGTTATGGCCTGATTAGCGTGGACCTGTAAGCACCTGTTAACTGCTAATCTTTCTTTGTCAAAACACCTAAACTAGCTTTTCTTCAGCTAACTGGTTCCCCAAGGTTTCTGCTTGGTGCTATGTAAGCACATCCTATGTCACAGCTGCCTTTGGGCAACAGAGTGAGAATTTGCCAAAGGCAGCCTGATGGGGGTGACAAAACCACAGCCTTCATAGCGCAGGAAGGACATTGAGATCTTAAATGCGTCTCACAGGAGAGAGAGATCCTTGTCCTGGGGCAGAATCGCAGCCATATCAAGCTCTGTCGGTCTCCTCACAGAGGCCCTGGGCATGCTGTCATCAGAACTACACACTTTGATATGATAAAGCTTAAATATGTCATATTATTAGGTGATGTACTACAACATCTCTGTGCATCACCCAGCTGTTTTGTCTGCTGAGTATGAAAATTACCCAGGATGCCTGTAGGTACACAGTCAGAGACTTATTCTGTACTGGAATGGAAAAAAACCCGGCATCTTCCAGCCCTACTGATGCCTTGGTTGAACCTAGCTGTGGACTAGTCAGTATCTTGCCCTTTTATCTGGCTGGTAAAATGGTGACTGTGGTGATCAGACCAGAATAGGACTGTATTATTTTTCTAGTTCTTCCTTTGCCAAGTTCGCAGCACTGACTTGTGAAAGTCATATTCCTTAAACCCCTCCCCTACACAATTTGAAAGGCTTACATTAGTGAACAAGCTCCTGTGAATGGGTTTCTTCAGATACTTGATAAAGAAGTTATACAGGAAGCTAGAGGAAAGGAAGACAGCAATTCAAGGGTCAAGTACTACAGTCATCAGATATCTCTGCAGAACATGAATTTAATGGCCTCTGAGTGTGATATTCTAGCACACAAGGGAGCTTTCTGAAACGGAATAACTATCAGAGAGCCACCATTTAAAAGGAGATAATTTCACCACTAGGCATCTTGGCAATTAGCCTGTGTAGATTAATCTTTATCAGTAAGGAATGCTTGATATTACCACCATCACGTATATGCAAACATATATAGAATATATATAGAATAAAAAAAAAAGTAGTCTCTGCACTTGGAACTTCCAATATGAGTAAACACCAAACAAACAAAAAACCAATCCCAAAGACAGGGGACAAGAGTTGTATTCAGACTGTGAGAGAAGTACAAGAAAACAATGAAATAATGTTACACAGCATTGTAACCAGAGGCACAACAGAACAACAGTCTGGTTCTGTTCAGCTTTTACAGCACTGTGACTAAGAGTACTTAAAGCGTAGTACAAGCACATAACTTCTAGCCAGAGCTGAAGATTGGGGCAGTACTGGGAAAGAACTGCGTGCTGAAGTACAAGGCATTGCTTGATACCACCGTTATCCTCTACTCGAGTTCTAGTGTGCACAAATACAAGGACAAAGGCAAAATTTGGCCATTTTACAACTCAATTAGGGCCCCAGTTCTCACCCCTGGTGCCTGTAGCTGCCTAAAAGCAATTCTGGGTGCCCTATTTTGTGACATTATCTTTAGGCCATTCATTGACAGCTATCTTCTCTTAGAGTATATACAGATGTCTTCCACTTACCCACTTTTTCCATTCAGCTTGATGTCTATATCACCAGAAGTTGTCCGGCAGCTGGTAAGCGATATTGATGTATGACCCATATTATCCAGGGGTGTTGAAAAGATTGCAGTAGCAAACACCTTTGAAATGTACACTGTGCTTCTTCCACTGTCTTTGCTGCATGAAGTAAAGATAAATAAATAACCTATTTTTAATGAATGTTCAGGAGTAATTCTCAAACAAACTATTTCCTGATCACTGGAGATAAAGCTGTTTATCTGAAAAGTTTGGATTGCCTTGCTGATAACAAAAATAGTTTATAATGGGGTCTGAAAAGAATCAAGCATTCTACACAGTTTTCAAGCTAGAAGTTTTAGAAAATGATGGATTTGGGAAAATGAAAAAGCATGTTTTAGAAGTATTTTATACCATTTATAAGACCCGTGCCCACAGCAGAGGGAAGTGGCGTAAGTCTGATATAAGATAGGCTTATATCAAGAGATACTGCAAGAGAGCTGTGCTGGGATCTAACCTATTGGTGTCTGAGGAAGGTACACACAAATGCCTGTCAGGGCAGAGTGCCGCAATAGGCTCTGTGCCCTCCTCCCCACCCTTCCCAGGGGTTTGTCAGCCACACTCAAGACCTGCTCCAATTTGGTGAAGCTGTGAGATTTTGGATCAAGTTGTTCATAATTTGGTCATGAGAAAGAGCTGCAAAAAGCCTCATTAGGTGTCTCTATCCTTGGAGCTCAGGTCTTGGCTCAAGCTATGTTGTCGGTACACCTATGTGCTACCTTGTACTTAGTTAATCTTGACTGTGCTTTGCCTCAGGCCTGCCTCTTCACTATGGACTTGCCCTTGCAGTCTGGACTGGTGGCTGTCCCGTGTCACTGCCACTAACCTGCTCTGCTTGCCTGTTCTGGTTACTTGTCAGCGAGGTTACTGCCCCTCCTGACATACCACCCCCCTCACTCTCATGTCCCCTCCCCTTGCAAGAAGCCAGCCCTGCCGTTCCTGACAGCTGAAGCCCAAAAGTGCAGATCAGAGACTGCTGTCATTCAGCCAGTTCAG